>JAVTVY010022828.1:0-95694 GCA_036873755.1 Hanleya hanleyi | reverse complement strand
GGGCACGGTGATCCTATCTCCCCTCTTCGACTGCTTGTGGATAAGTCCAGATGCGACCGTGATGTCATAGTGCTATTAAATATTCATGGTATGGGCGCTCAAAATTCAATTGAAATACGTAAGATCCTATATAGCGACAAGTACGATTGGGGAGCATTGAGAGAATATTAATTTACTAAGATTGAGGGTATCTTACAATGTCGCTCGAATCAGCAAAGGCCGAAGTATGCACAATTTGTTGACGGTTTTAGACTCTCAACCCTTGTCATGACTCCGGAAAGAATATTTCAACATTCTTCTTGCTTTCCTTTTTTTCTGGAACAGTTGAAAATCAACGAAGAATACGAAAATCTCAAGAGAGAGAACGTAGAGGCGTCTTCTAAGAAGTGTCGTGACATACTGGCAGTTCTTGACCAGTCAATTGCGAAAAAATTGAAAGAAGGTTTATATATGTGTGCTGGAGGATACAACGCTTACCAAGAAGACCTGCACCAACTTCAGATCCAGTACGAGTGTGAAACTTCTCTTGGAGTTAAGGTAAATGCATATTTATGAAATTGAGTTCTTGGTTCATATTGTTCCGGGAACTATCTCTGTAGTCAGACGGGTTCAGCGTTAAACAACATTGGAGAATAAAAACTGAGTTGCTGACTTGTCATTCTTACTGATACACGGAACATGTCAGGATTTTGTGCCCAACGTCAGAATCGACACTGAATACATCTATATTTTTGAAGCCTCTGAAGCCATTTCTAATACGCGAGAAAATTCATAACAATGTGAATCTCTGTGAAATAATTATAGAAAGGGTAGACCGTGATAGATTAACACCTAAATGATGATTTCTTATAGAAACAAGACGCATATCTGGAGTTCCTGAAAGAGAAATGGGTCGAGGGACAGGCCATACTTGCCGCTGATAAGAAAGTATCGGAAGGAGACAAGAAAGTAGAAGGTTTGTTCCAAATTCTAGAACCACATAAACTAACATCTCCCTTAGATGACAAGACACTCGCAAGAACAGGTAGAATATGTAGCTTTGAGAAGTAGACAATGATTGTGAGCCTGGGAAGGTAAGGAAGTGCAGGGGTGAAACTGGAGAATGTCGAGAAGTGTATGGGACCTGTTGTTTTCTGTTTTGGTCGTTTCCCTTCAAACGTGATATATATAGCTTATATGCTCACAAACCAAGTTGAGAAAGATTTAGCTTGTAAGTTAACCTATGAACACTCGTTGTGTCTTCACGACAGGCAGTTTGCCAGATCCGCATCGACGCACATAGAGGGACAGCACAGATCGAACGAGCGAATTTCAACGGGCTTATATGAGCTCGTCTCTTGTGGAAAACAAAGGAAAAATTTTAAAATGTGCCAATTATTGGCATACAGCTGGAAAGAAATTTTAAATATTTGATGCGAAAATGTTAACTAATATAAGGTTTGGTATTTGACAATTGTATTTGATATTTCACAACTGTATATGATATCGATCCATAGCTTTTCGCATAATCTATAATACTGACATAATCAATACAGCATGTTTGTGCATTTTCCCCGTTGTTCTGCACGAGAGCCCAGCTTATACATGACCGATGAAAGCTCACTCGTTCGGCCAGCGCTGTTCCACCCCTTTTGAGCCGGCGCGTAACGATCGCGCATCTACCAATGTGTCATTGACAGTTTTTTTTTCTTCTACTCATCTGTCTGCGTTACACAGATTGTTCTGAAGAGTATTTCATCTCGATCTCTCTACCTCCGAGTAGCGAGCAAATTGCATTTCTTTTCCAAACCTTCATGTTATGAGAACAGAGCTTTTAGAGAATTTCTCGTTTACGACCTTATTTGATCTAGAGATGAAATCTATAGTTTTGTCACCAAAGGGCCTGTGGTGCGTGCGCTTTGTAAAAGTGGTGTTCTTAATTTCCGCTGTTGGCAAAGCGAATTCAAAACTTGGGCAACGATTGGTGTAAGTCTCACGAAGTATATTTGACATTTTTTTCCTTTTGTACAGGACGGGTCAAACAATGGCTTGAATTGAGAAAGTTAAGCCTGGATTTTGGTCGCCTGGAGACTGTGCTTCTCACAGACTGTTTTTCTGCCCGACAAAATGACCTCAAATATCGATGGTCATGTGACATAAAGCAAAATTGGTTTCATAGTTACATTTGTACCAGGAAATACGGGATCATTGTCAACGAAAGAACTCGATCTTGGAAGTACCGGGCAATAAATTACAAGTCCATATCTATTGCGGTTCAAGAATTATAAGGTTTTCAAAAATGAGCCAGTCCCGTCATGTAACATGTGTTTAGAAAATTGTCTCTGGAGTCCAAACAATGGCTTGAATTGAGAAAGTTAAGCCTGGATTTTGGTCGCCTGGAGACTGTGCTTCTCACAGACTGTTTTTCTGCTATTACCTTTTCAATGGAAGTTCTAACACCAAAACCTTGACCATGCTTTGTTCTCGAATTCGAATGCCTGGTTTTCACAAATATGTCTTTTCGGTTATTGCAGCTGAACGCCAGAAAGCTCTAGAGGCACAACGACTAAGGGAGGTTGCCGAGAGAGAAGCCAGAATAAAGGAAGAGCACGCCAAAGACATCGAGAGGATGATGAAAGAAAACCTGGAACAGTTGGAGAGAAGAAGAGCGGAAGACATGAAGAATATGCAGGAACATTACCAAGACGTGACCAATAAACGTCTTGATGAACAGCAAAGGACCCTGAAGGAAGGATTCAAAAAGGAAGCTGAAGATCTTCGAACGGAAATCGAAAACTTGAAGCCTAAGCCCCCGTCCCCGCCTCCGAAGAAGAAATGCTTTGCTGACACGTCACTTGTCAAGGTTAAACTTGTCAACGAGAAAATCACAACAAAAATGCTGTCAGAAGTGAGCCTTGGCGAGAGAGTGGAGTCATTTGACTTTGAGACGGGTAACATTGTCTTCAGCCCCATCTACTTTATCACTCATTACGGCGAAAGCATCGCCGCTTCTGGATACGATATGGTATTTTTGAAACTGGGCAGTGAGAAATCTGAGCACGGACGGGAAAAGGGCATTCGGTTGGATGGAAGCCACTTGCTGTATGTTACCAAAGCTGATTGGGAAAAGAGACAGCCTCCTAACTATCCGATTAAGGCATCCGAGGTGGTCGTTGGCGATCTGCTCTGGGTCAAATCTGGGGATGTCTTGGTTCCCCAGAGAGTAACAGAAATTCAGAATATCAAGGCCGGAATTCGCCATCCTATGACTATGAATCATGTCATCATCGTTGACGGTGTTCTGGCCTCCGTCCACATGCACCACGAGAGGTTGTACAGGGCCCTTACTTCTCCGTTACGGATCCTCTACTCCATGGCACCTTCCCTGGTCCACAGTGACTTTGTCCGGAAAGCCGTCAATGCATGGGATTACGTTGAGAACTTCTTGTAAACGGTGACATATTTACATGATATTGTCGATTTAGAAACCAGAATATTTAATTTAACTTAGTCCAAATTGTTCCCTCACATCATTAAACATGAGATTGATCTATTCAAAACCCCTCGGCTTTCCCCAAGTGATTGTGACCCATGTGTAGTGTAAATTGGAGAAGAGGTAGTTCTATGTGGGATGATCAAGATATACCGGGAGTTGGTTACATTCAGGCATATAGGACAGAAATAGAAACATTATATATCTGTAAAGGGGCATAACTCTGTAAAATATGGGTCGAGGTTTCGATAGGCGTCTGACTTAGCACTCTGTAAAATAAGAACCGAGACGAATAAGCTATACTGAACATGGATCTGCAGATATAACTTGTACATTCAACTACAGATAACAAAATCGAAGATTATTACATCCGAAAGGGGCATAACTCCATAAGCCGAGGCGAGTAATCCTTTGCTGGCTTGTAGAATACAACAATATAAATAAGTTTCCAAAATATAGTAGCTATACCAAACACAGTTCTGCAGATATACTTGGTTATATTCAGGCATATAGGACAGAAATAGAAATTAATATATCTGTATAGGGGCAGAACTCTGTAAAATATGGACCGAGGGAAGCCACTTTCAATAGGCGTCTGACTTGGAACTAGATAAATAAGTGTTGAACATTTGGTGGTTGTATCTCAAGCGGTTTTGCCTAAAATGCGTTAACGGACGGACGGACGGGATGACGTACGGACGGACGGACGTACATGGCAACGACAATACCCCGAGGCCAAAATGGCCGAGGGGTAAAAACTAATAGAACGCGCATTATCCATTCGATATCAGTCATTTCACTTGGAATTGCAAATATACAGTAATAATGTATATTTGCAATTAGCCGAGAGTTATTCCTGGAATAATTTTGCAAGAAGGCTGTGTTTTGTACAGAACAAAATATTTTATTTGTCACTGTAAACGCTTACAATTAAAATTGCCGCAATACTGCGTTAATTGGCGTTAGAAATTGGGCTTCCGTAGCTTCTGTTTAGGGTCTATACTATACATTATAGCTGGAACCAAAATATTTTGATGTGTCCCGCCAGTTATGACGACAAAGAAACGATTAGTTTTGGTTCTGGTGTCGTAATATAGGTGTATTTCAAATTCCATGCTATGGGGTATGCCAAAAAGCCCTAATACGATAGTCCCAAAAAACGTGTTTGAAAGCAATTTCAAACTCCAGTCTGAGTGAGACGCTGTTTTACGTAACCTTCGACTGTGAGCGTTTATAAAGTTTGCGGAAGACGTCATTGTACACACAATTGGTTTGTCTCTGATCGATACTATTCTGTGAACCCTCACAGTAATACGCGTGACGTCCGATTTTTGCCTTTCTCCTATTCGTCTTAGCATGGATTTTTAATGTGTCTAAAATATGACACCGTGAACCAAAATGACATGTCGTGTGTTGCTACATTGAAAACATTGGCTTTTGTTCAAGGTGTCATCTTTTTATACGTCATGAGACGAGGTCGTGTTGATGCGATAGTAAGTTCTGTTAACATTTGTAAGCTCAGTGCTACATCTCCAGTTCTGAGTCTCGTGTATTGATGACAACTTTGGGTATAGGGCAAAGAGGAACCCTATCAATTTCGAGGTTAAGCGGTCAAAGATCAAGGTCACTGGCCGAAAATCAGTAAAGCTAGAAGTGCAATCGAAGGCATCTTCGCATATCCAAGTCGACCACTACACGTGCTGCCCTGGCTGAACATAACACATTATCTGATCAGAATACGGGTTTGGTGATGTCATAGCTCTATAAATATTCCGTGGTCTATATTAGGAGAAGTGCAATGTATGACCTCTTTAAAATTCAAATTTGATTGGCTATTCGAAAGAAATTAACATCAATACAACCACCACTTGCCATATTTGAAAATCACACAGGCAGACCTCAAAGAAAATCTTCGCTGCACGGTGTTGGCAAGCTTCTATCTTGATTGGCTATATGACATCACGTGCGTTTCCCGGTTTGAACAATTTACTCTATTCATTAGGTCATGGTAAATTACGGAACGTAAGTGTAGTATTTAACTTGAAATGTGAAGATGAATCCAAGGATGTGGATTTTGATGGCGAAGAAGCCGGTAGATCTTCACCCCTTAGCCAATTTTTGCCAAGTGGTTTTTTTCATCTGTCCATCTTGCTTGTTAACACAATATATTTGGGAGAATTAACATATACAACTGGCGATGGTGATTGTCCTTGACCTATTTTGAAAGGTCAAATTCTAGTATTGGTAATATATTCTGAAGGATTATATCTATAGGCTCTCCAAATTTGTACTACATATGCAACTGATGATTGACTGGAACTTTTATAATTTGACTGACCTTAACCTATCTAATCAAGGTCAAATTCAAGCTATTGCAATAAATCGGGATCATGGCTAGCTTCTCCAAATTTGTATCTCTTAATTTTTTGTTTTTGCAGTCAAAGGTGTGCGTGAGCGTATGTTGAATCCTATACTGCTCTTGTTGATATATTAAAAATCGATACTAAAATGTATACGAAAAGGAAAAAGAAAACCAGATGAAAGTCGGTCGACCCCGTTTTACGTCACCTTTGGCTGTGGTTATTGCCCTTCCCGGAAAGTGTCTGATCTCCCCTGATAACTACCGCTCTTCAAGGTTAGAAGTATGAAAAGCTGCTTCCGGTTCGCCTCGGTTTCACTTTTACGAAAGGACCACGCATTTATTTTGAATAATATATTGATAAACTATTCCAGAAAATTTGTTTGAAAAATATTCTGTCTAAATTGTCTATATTACGTGTACATTAGTAAGTTAATTCTCTAGAAAAATATAGAATATTTAATTACTAAAACTAATTGTGAGGGCCTTTGATACTTACCGGAACTGCTCTATACCAACACGCCCCCAGTGGAACAAGGGAGATAAAACCCTTTGCGAATTTGGCTATATGAACACGTCACCCTACACACAATGGATGTTGGTCGGCCTGATTAATTCTAGTCTGGTTCGTAGATGAAATTTACATATCTGATTGTGAAGACTTTAGATTGTATAATATATCAAGGTTAATTTGATGAAATATGGTTGATGCTTTTCCTGAAGGCGGTGTTGTTAACCCATTTTGTTCAAATGTGACAAAACGGATTATCGCTACATGTAGTCAACCGGTAAATTAGTCAAAACAGCGAAAACACTAAATCTGTCAGAACTACGGCAGAATCTTTATGGATATATAGAGGATATTGCACTGTTGAGTTTGAATAGCATAAATATTTGTTCGAGTGAAAGGTGGAAGGATAACCCACGAGACGCGAAGCGTCGAGTGGGTTATCCTTCCACCTTTCACGAGAACAAATATTTATGCTATTCAAACTCAACAGTGCAATATTCTATTTATTATTTATAGAACATTATTTTTTATCAATTTTGTAATATTAGACACCGTGGGCTGTCTTTTGAAGTAATTTTCTAACACAAATTAGGTCGGATTTTATTTTGTTTATGCCGCGGAGAAATACAAAGACATTAGCCAATGGGAATGGAAGAGTCCCGTCTGAAGTCACGTGCAACTGTCAATCAAGCGGCGAAAGATCGCGATCGAAGCGAGAAGAAAAAATCTTCTTGAATTTAGAAGAGTTTACAGACTTTCGGTTTACCCGACAGTGAAAGGAAGGCAAGTTCTCACGAAGGACAGTGACACGTGGGCCTGTTGATAGCTGTCTACATCTCGGTTCAGTTGAATTGCCTGAAGTGAAACCGGAAGAACGGGCATGCACAACACTGCTGACTCGACTCGCGACTGTGCCGAACACGCATGGTCGGATAAACACGACAAACTGCAACTTCAAGCTCTCCGTCTGGGTAACTGTATGTGGAAACCGCTATGCAGCATATGAGAAATCAACTTTAGAGCTATCCCCTTTTAGCTTGTTTGTATATCTTTGGGCTCGAACGTAACTGAAGCGTTTTCCTACTGAACATGCAGAAAGCCAGCCCATCGCAGTTTGCGGGTTTCACGCTTTTCTGCATCATCTTTGCGAAAGTTTATAAGGACCCAAGGTGGTTAGTAACTTTATTTCTACTCATACCAGTATTAATTGTGCATTCTTGGTTGACGTAACAACTGTTGTTTTATGTCGAAGGAGCCTGAAAGTTCACTTACTGCGAAAGTCTAAAAATAGACCTGACATCACGATATCAGGTCATATCGTCCAAGGTCAAATCGTCCAAGACCAGTGGAAAAAACTTCGCCCAAATATTGAGACAGATCGACCGACGATTGAGGCCGATCACTCAAAGTATTTTATAGATCGTACCAGCGCTGCGTGGATATGTTAGCTAACACTTAAATGCAGATATATTGAATTTTATATGAAATGATCTGTATATATATTCATTCCATGACGAAGTTTTGAAGGGTTATGAATTGTTGGCAAGCATTCTCGGAATGAAAGTACCGTAGTGAAAGAAGTAGTTCCGGCAACGTCACTGTCAGGTCAGAGTTCACATGTACTCGGCAGTTAGATAACAAAAGTGTTATCTAACTGCAAAAGTGTTATCTAACTGCAATGAAAATATCACTTTTAAGAGTGAAGAAAATATAAGGATTTCACTGTTATATAAATAATAAATTGTTTTATCCGTCGGGATAAAATATAATATATATTATGTAGTTTGCAAAATTTTCTAGCCAGAGCTTTAAAATATCCTTCCGCCGTCTGACTGAAACACATCCATTTAAAGAAAGAGTGCTTGATTTGTGCATTGATGTGCTAGTGTTGTTTGTTCCTTGTGATATATTTATATTGCTTAGGGTCATTACTTTCAGAATATATCAGTTGCAATATTTGATTATGTGATTAAGTAGTAACTTTCAGTGTTTATCCATTTTATTGCTATTAATGTGCAGTAAGGAGGCAGAAGACATAAGCGGAGATCGGGTTGGGTGTGTTTACATCGATTTAAAGAAAGAGTGCTTGATTTGTGCATTGATGTGCCAGTGTTGTTTGTTTCTTGTGATATATTGATATTGCTTAGGGTCATTACTTTCAGAATATATCAGTTGCAATATTTGAGTATGTGATCAAGTGGTAATTTTCAGTGTTTATCCATTTTATTGGTATTAATGTGCAGTAAGGAGGCAGAAGACATAAGCGGGGATCAGGTTGGGTGTGTTTACTTAATCAGTGGCGTGAGTTTTTTTTCTCGTTTCAAAAGATGTGTTTGATCAACGGAATTGTACCAAAATAAATAGTATTTAACACCAACATTATCTTGCTTTCATATATATTCTCTTTCTCAAGTTTGTCAATATAATCGACTCCTTGTAGATCCAGATGTACAGTGTGTACTGTGGAATTTAGTTTGCGAGCCTCTTTTTAGGCTGTCCCCATTTCCCGGTGGATTTGTTTGTATGGCCAGGCCACAGCTGATGTGTAGCCCCTTTGTCTTGTACGATTATAACTCCACTGTTGCTGTGCTGTTAATATGGTATACTCCCGAAGCATTTCTATCGTTGGATTGGTGGCACCAACTACCAGTCAACAAAATTTAGGTTAGTCTGTAATGTGAACTCGGCATAGAGACTGGAGACGTGGGTGGGTTCTAAAACTGGTGTTCCATACCGCTGGTGTTGCATACCGCTTAACCCGTAATAATGTTTCATTAATGTTAAAAGAATAAGAAACATTACGTCTAGTGGGATTTCTTGTACAACCCGTCCACTGAATATGCATAGTTCTGAACCAATTCCATTTCAACAAATTATAGTGAGATGAACGGTGTACGAAAATAACCGTTGAAACTTTTTTAGATGAGTTTTAATCAAATGACATTCATTTTCCTGAAACCGTAATATTGCGTCATTATTAGGAGAATGAAGATATTTTGCATTTGAGCACAACAATTTTTGTTAGCCCCCTCCACGTTAGCACCCATCAAATCCGTGATCGAAACGAGTCCAGTCACCACCTCCACCACACCGAGTAAACATTCCAGGTCAACATCAAGTATTGCAGTGCCCACTACGCCTGAAAAAACCATCGGATTTCATCATCCACAGTGAACGCCGTAACTTGCCGACAACGACAACCAACGTTGACGCACCGACGATCTCGGTTCACTCGTACCAAATTTACAAGATAAGGTTACCACGACAGCGGATACACCTCCAATCATGGACCCCCGGTGGCAACATCCCTTCCCCTGCCTCATTGCGAGGCCGACGGGCTCATGCAAGACGCACTTCGTCCAGAAACTCGTTCGACACTCCGATAACATGATTACCTTCCCCATTGCCCGGATCGTGTGGTGTTACGGAGAATGGCAAGCATCGTATGCAGCAATGCCCAACATCACGTTCGTGGAAGGCCTACCCACCCTCAACGACTTGAAATCGGACATTTTGGTGGTCATGGATGATCTCATGGCGGAGACGGATGCTCGGGTCACTCAGCTCTTTACCAAAGGCAGTCATCATCGGCGGCTCGGCATCATCTACATAATCTGTTCAGTAAAAACAAAGAACATTGGAACATCAGTTTAAATGCCCACTATCTGATGATGTTTAAAAACCCAAGAGATACCACTCAACTGCGGCACCTGTCGAGATAGATGTACCCCTGACGCACCCGGTTTGCGTTGGGAGCATTTGAAGATGCGACAACTCCTCAACACTATCCGATTAAGGCATCCGAGGTGGTCGTTGGCGATCTGATCTGGGTCAGATCTGGGGATGTCTTGGTTCCCCAGAGAGTAACAGAAATTCATATCAAGGCCGGAATTCGCCATCCTATGACTATGAATCATGTCATCATCGTTGACGGTGTTCTGGCCTCCGTCCACATGCACCACGAGAGGTTGTATAGGGCCCTTACTTCTCCGTTACGGATCCTCTACTCCCTGGCACCTTCCCTGGTCCACAGGGACTTTGTCCGGAAAGCCGTCAATGCATTGGATTACGTTGAGAAATTCTTGTAAACGGTGGCTCATTTACATGATATTGTCGATTTAGAAACCAGAAAATTTAATTTAACTTAGTCCAAATTGTTCCCTCACATCATTAAAACACTAATATAACGCGCATTGTCCTTTCGATATTAGTCATTTCACTTACTGTATATTTGCAATTAGCCGAGAGTTATTCCTGGAATAATTTTGCACAAAGGCTGTGCTTTGTACAGAACAAAATATTTTATTTGTCACTGTAAACGCTTACAGTTAAAATTGCCGTAAAACTGCGTTAATTGGCGTTAGAAATTGGGCTTCCCTAGTTTCTGTTTATGGTCTTTACCATACATTATAGCTGGAACCAAAATGAAATTTTGATGTAGTGTCACGCCAGATATGGCGACAAAGAAACGATTAGTTTTGGTTCTGGTGTCCTAATATAGGTGTATTTCAAATTTCGTGCTATGGGGTATGCCAAAAGGCCCTAATACGATAGCCCCCAAAAAACGTGTTTGAAAGCAATTTCAAACTCCAGTCTGAGTGAGACGCTGTTTTACGTAACCTTCGACTGTGAACGTTTATAAAGTTTGCGGAAGACGTTGGTTTGTCTCTGACCGATACTATTCTGTGAACCCTCACAGTAATACGCGTGACGTCCGATTTTTGCCTTTCTCATATTCGTCTTAGCATGGATTTTTTATATATCGATGCAGACCCGTTAGGGTCAGCCCGATTTACTCTGGCACAAAACAAAGTTCTTACGCTGAAAGAAATAGTTCTGAAGCTTTTTCTTCTTGATAATCTTGTTTTTTGTCTTTTGAATTATTTTTGTTGTTTTGTTACGTAAGCTGAATATAGTAGATGTGTCTTTATGTTTTTTAAGTGCTCAGTTGTTGTTTATGAGGGTTTGCGAGTTTCCAGTTCAAAGTATGTCGTCTGCTAGACCAGAGACTGTCGTCTGCTAAACCAGAGATTTTAAGAGGAAAATGCTGGTTGATTTTTTGTCTGTGTATGTCACAATTTTTTTGACATGAAATGGCTTGTTTGGTCAGTATTGATGTATATCTGTTGTATACTGCATTTCCAATTACATGTACCTCCTCCATTTCCTCATTTCTTTGTTTTCACTTTGATTACAAGGGAATTTTGGCAAATGAATTTGAGTGTTTCCCCTCCTTGAGACCCTCTTCAGCTATAACACAGTCAAGCCAGTGGTTTCCTGCATACATGTACAGCCATAGGCCAGTTGTTTTGCTGACCCAGTTTTAAATGCTTGAATGACCATAACCCACATCTGAATCTAATATAAATGTAGAAGTAGGCTTTCATCATGAGAGCTGCACAGGTTTTAACCGGAGATACGCGTACCTTGACTGATGAAATAAACTTCAAAATACCATTAATTCACAATATGGTAAAGAGTTAATTACCAACAGCTTGATCAAGTGTCATAACCGAATCCTGTAACCAGCCCTCTTCTATAAAGAATTTTGAATGTGGTTCATGATGACAAAAAGTTGTGACATGTAGTCAATCAAAAATGACAGCAGGGAATACATTTGTAAACATTCTATATCACATGCCAAGGCCGTAGCTAGGGATTTTTATTCACTCCCTGCACTGTAGGTATCAAGTACTTCAGTTGACGTGGCCAACCCCAACTGAAATTCCAACCTGGCTTTTTCACGCATAAGATTATAGTAACCCGGGCTTTAGATTACCCCCTTGATACATTAAACCAAAATTAGGATAAGGCCAAAATTAAAATATACTTTGTTTGCGGTAACCTGACCGAACGAAAATGATAGAGACCAGAAACTTTTTCAAATTCTTTCTTTTTTAAGGATTCCGAAATGTTCAATAACAAGAGAATCGTGCATATTCGTGCAAACGATTTGCCGATAGATGTCACTATCCGCAAAATCACGAAATCATTGAGTTATATTTTTATATGCTCATCAAAGACCAGGTCATACATGTATATATGCGATGGTGAGTTCTGTCCAACTATGCCTCTATCCGTCCATTAACATTTGTTGTCCGTGTGATATCTGCAGTTTCAAGGTATGGATTGATACAAACTTTGGATATACACTACCTATTCATTTGCGGTCAAGTGTCTTGTGTGCTGTCCTCAGTGGTTTATAGGGTGGATTGAGGGTGTCTGGTTCCATGCTCCTTCAAAGATTTCTTCTTTGAAGTAGCAGGAATGCAACTTGGCTTGGCGGTGCTTAGTTGGTTCGTTGTGATATAGCTGAAATATTGTTGAACGCGACATTAAATTCTATTCACTCACTTATTCACTCAAAGGTCAAGGTCACAGTCCCCCAAACTGAATCCAGTTCTGACTATACTATGAGGTTGGACTTCTGTTTGATACAGGTATGAAACGGCTACATTCATTTAAACAGTTGAGAAATAGAAAGCAGGCATTTACTAATTTAACTGAGAAAGGGGTCATTTATGAACTTTATATCTGTTTATTAATTCAAGAACAAAGGTTTACTTCATCACTTTCTTCAAATTTTTCTTCATTCATGAAAAATAGTCCCACCTGAAAGGAATCTATTTGAAGGTCACCTAGATACCAAGAGTTAAGCTCCTTCTAGTTTATAATTGAATTTAAGATGTCATAATGTTATATTCGTGTAAGCACAAAATCTTAGACCTTTCTCTGGATTGCTGGCTGCCAATTCGGACCAAGGCCATTAAACAACCTTGAAATTTGGACCAGTCTAATTCCAGATGTACAGGCATATACTGATGCCACGTTTTGATTAATTTTGGCCTAATCCAAAGCCCTGGTAACCCAAGTCTATGAGGACTTCTATGAGGAATAATTTTTATAATCTCTCACAAAGTTATCTATTTTGAACATGTTCCCTTCAAGGATGTTTGTTACTTGTTTGCTGAGAAAAGAATGCGAGGTCATTAAGCGAGTCATAATGGCAATTCACACCTAAGTGATATAGGACTCTTTTTGCATCAGCATGTAATGTTAGAAACAAATTAACTGGAAGTGTGTATCATTAGATAAGACTAGCTAGACGGCACTGGCACGACTAGACTCTAGACCCTTCCACATCCTTACACATTATAGAATTTTAGTGTCCTATCAGTTGATTACGTGAAGGTGATAGACAACGGGGATGTTCTCTATATTATCCTGGTTTCCGTAAGTTCGTCTTCAGTCAAAGCCAAAGAACTACAAGACAACTCGTTGTGATGATAGAGGTTGATGTTGTATTACTTCTGCATCATAACATAGACATTGGTACAGCAAATCAAAGATATCCTAAAAACGTCCGTACAGATTGAAGCCAAGATGTTATTGCTCGAATCATTGTGAAATTACATTGAACTTTATACAGTAAAACAAATAAGTACTTGAACCAGAGGCTGGTACAAAACCCTTAACTCCAGGATTGTAACAATTAATTAGGGACCTGCCGGAATAAATACTTGCCACTGTTAATTAAACACAGCTGTGGCCTGACCGGGTCACTTTAATACCGTACCATATTCATGTAGGCTCTAACTTACATACTAACAGAAGACCTTTATCAATTTCTCATTTCTACAATATACAATGTAAATCGAGTTATATTTAGAGTACCAATTAAATCTCAAGTGCCATCCTCTTGCTTGATATCATTCGTTTTAACTTATGATGTGAAGCCAGGCCTGCTATAATTGACCTGATGTGTCAAATCCACATCTCTAGCCTGTATCGTTATCAACACAAGTGTATACCCCGGTTTAGACTTCCTGGCTTCCGCTTAATTAGCAGAGATATGCTCTGAGATGTATAAACGCTCGAACTGACATTTTAACCGAACTGATTAAGGTAAATGTGAAATCAAAAGGATACATATATGATCAAAATATCTTCATTATCTCATTCCATATTTTACAACATGCAAGATCATAGATGAAATGCAAGGGCACAACGCGGGGGATCATGGGTGGGAGAGAGACACTTATGGTTATGGGTGTGATTAATTATGTACGTTTAATAGGATTAGTCCTCATCTCTGGACGTAACTTGGCAGAATATGGGTTTGTCATAGATATCGAGTCACATTCATGACCTCATATTTTCTCAAAATTGAGCAAAATAAAAACCAGGTCAGCAGTCACATATTTCATCCCCTTTGTACTCAGATGTAATTAAAACTGGAGAGACGCCCACGTTTCATTCCCTCGAGGACAACCAAGAGATCAATCTACAGCATATCTCCCGTATAAGCTCGACTTGTCTATGAACAAGGCGAAGCATGCGCCCGTCCGTTGCTGTTATTTTCAACGGGCCATTTGAGTAGCAGTTATGTACCAGTACGGAGTACACATTCCTGGATGGAGGACCAGGATTGCTATTCAAATTTCCGCATCAGCCCATCTCCAATGATGCACCACTCAGTTTTTGTTTTGAATCGTGCGAACATGAAACTTGCCAATCTTTTTTGCGAACAATGTCAAATGTTATAAGAAGGGAGGCTGGGTAGCCAATGCATTGTAGCGAGTCTAATGAATGTGGCATCGATATATATAAAAGCCTATAGGCTCTAGTTAATGTGTCTAACTTGAAATGTGAAGATGAATCCAAGGATGTGGATTGTGATCATGGCGAAGAAGGCGGTAGATTTTCGCCCCTCATCCAATTTTTGCCAAGTGGTTTTTTATCTGTCCATCTTGCTTGTTAACACAATATATTTGGGAGAATTAACATATGCATCTGGCGATGGTGACTGTCCTTGACCTGTTTTGAAAGGTCAAATTCTTGTGTTGGTGATAATTATATCTAGGCTCTCCAAATTTATACTGAATATGCAACTGATGATTGACTGAAACTTTTACAATTTGGCTGACCTTAACCTATCTAATCAAGGTCAAATTCAAGCTATTGCAATATCTCGAGATCATGGCAAGGTTCTCCAAATTTGCGTCTCTTAATTTTTTTCGTTTCTGCAGTCAAAGGATTGCGCGAGCGTGTGTTGAGTCCCATACGGCTCTTGTTGATACATTAAAAATCCATACTAAAATGTATACGAAATGGAAAAACAAAAACCAGACGAAACTCGGTCAACCCTGTTTTACGTCACCTTTGGCTGTGAGCGTTTATAAAACTTTGGGAAATGGACAAATTTACGACGATCTTGCAGATTTTGCTAACGCATTGAATGACTATTTTGTACAGCAATCAATGTGCAGTTACCGCCCCTAAGCGAATCAAATTCCACATTAGACAACATTATTATCAGCGATCATGTCATGTATATCTTAGACAATCTAGATATAAATAAATCAAGTGGTCCGGACAACATAAATAATAAAATATTGAAATTGGCAGCGAATGAACTAACAGAACCATTAACAAGACTTTTTAATAATTCATTAGAAGCAGGTAAATTTCCGCATAGCTGAAAATTAGCGCATAAGAAGGGTAATAAAAACGACTTGACTAACTACAGGCCTATCTCGCTTACAAGCACGATTGGGAAAATGTGTATCTGCTTACCTATTAGACTACTTACAAACAAATAATATCTTAACCAAATTTCAAGCTGGTTTTCTGCCCGGAAATAGTACTACGTTTCAACTGATTGACATCTACAATTTGATATGCCGGGCCTTAGACGAAGGCAAAGAAGTCAGAGCAGTTTTCTGTGGCATCACCAAAGCATTTGACCGCGTGTGGCACAAAGGATCTTTAACATAAGCTTGAATCCATAGGAATCAACGGTGGTCTACTTAAATGGTTTGAAAGCTATCTGCAAAATAGGTCACAAATCGTTGTCGTTGAAGGTTCAAAGTCAAAATATGTCGTTATACCAAGGATCCGTTCTTGGCCCTCTACTTTTTCTGATATACATTAACGATATAGTAACTGATCTCAAATGTAATATACGCTTATACGCCGATGATACTTCTCTGTACATCACGGTGGACAACCCAGTAATATCCGACCAGTTGTTAAATTCTGACTTCGAGAGAATATCTGATTGGGCGAGATCGTGGCTTGTCGAGTTTAGTCCAACTAAAACTAAATTAATGCTATTCTCACGCAAGACTGCGCCAATTGACCATCCGCCGTTAAAATTTGACGAATCTGTATAACATTTGATTCAACTGGTAGCTGGAAGTTGTATATTGAGGCGATGGAAAAAAGGTCGGACCCATGATAAACTGTTTGCGAAGTCTTAAATATAAATTAAGTAGAAAAAGTCTTGAAATTTTATATAAATCATTCATTCTATTTGACTATGCCGATGTCATTTGGGATATCAATGTAAATTTTTAGAAAACCAACACTTATATGCCATCAGAACAATCTGTGGTTCACCCCGAGGGGTGAGCCACGATTTATTATATGAAGAAACTGGATTCACCTCATTAGCAGTGCGTAGAAACCGAAACAAATTGAAACTTATGTATAAAATAGTAAATCGCCAAACACCCCCTATACTTTATAATCTATTGCCCGAACAGGTTCGTGAAAACAATCGGTATCCACTGAGGAACAACCCGGATCTCCGCACATTACGCTGCAGAGGAAACCTGTATTATCAGTCGTGTATTCCCTCTGAAATTAGTCCGTGGAATAACACGGATATTACTTTACGTTAGTAGTAGTTTTAGTGGATAAAAGGTTCCATTGACCTCTTTGCACTTAAACTTGTGGCGGTCATGTGGCGATCACGTGATCAAGGCATGTACTGACATGTTCTGGATTGCATCAGTATTGGCTGGGTGCCAAGTTTTGACCACTATAGGTCCGTTAACCTTTGACCTTGTATTCCTCCGCGGTTATGCGGTCATGTCTGGCGGTGATGCGGTCACGGGAGAAAGCTTCCGCGGAGAAAAAGTAGTCCCCAAATTTGAAATACGCTGCATGGTCCAATTGGGTCGTATGAGGTATCAATGTGAAGCATTCGTGAAGGGACATCTGATGGACTGTGAAGGGACATTCTGCGCATGCGCGGTGGACCAAGGGTATGGAAATAGACGTTTTGGGGTCTAGGGGAGCCACTAATGGTCCAATTGGGTCATATTGGGTATCAATGTGAAGCCTATGTGAAGCGGCATCCGACGGGTTGATGTGGGGTTGGAATATCGGCATTCTGCGCATGCGCAGTAGACCAAGGGTATGATAATAGACGTTTTGGGGTCTAGGGGAGCCACTATTGGTCCGATTGGGTCATATGAGGTATCAACGTGAAGCCTATGTGAGAGGGCATCCGACGGGTGGGTGTGGGGTTGGAATATCGTCATTCTGCGCATGGGCGGTAGACCAAGGATATGGAATAAACGTTTTGGGATCTAGGGGAGCCCCTAATGGGCCGATGGAGTCTAGTGAGGTATCACTGTGAAGCCTATGTGAGAGGGCATCCGCCTGGACTAGTATTTCGGCCGTTGTCAACATTCTGCGCATGCGCAAACAGGGAATTGTGGGAAAAGGGTATGGAAATAGACGTTTTGGGGTCTGGATGGGCCAATTGTGGTCCTATGGAGTCGTACGAGGTATCAATGTGAAGCCTATGTGAGGGGGCATCTGTTTGAATAATAACCGTGATATTGCAGCCGCTCCGGAAAAAAGTGGGCGTGACCGCAACGGCGAGACTTGAATCAGGAAACTGAACGGAGATTGCCGAGTTGGCAGAAGTTGTAACGGAAGTTGTCTGGACGCTAAAATTCAGAGTGTTTGGACGACTTACCACCCATAATTGATGGATTATGAGAATCTTTGGATGGTAGCATGAATAATTAACCTCTAAAGAATAAAATAGGAGATGAAATATAGAGGTAGGCTAATTTCTGTGAAAATGTTTTCGGATGATCGAGAGAAGGTCGTACTTTAGTGATTCACTTTGTCCGATCTATTGTTGATGATACCCCCCAGCTAATTAACTTGCCAAACACCTGTGGGACGGAAGGAGAAAACGTTTCCATTAAATACAACGTTTTCATTGGTTGGTTCTTTCGTGTCTGGATAAAAATAGTCACAGCGGCATTTGTCTTGAACGTGAACTCCTCATTTTCTGACCAGAATACGGTTTGGTGATGTCATAGCTCTATAAATATTCCGTGGTCCATATTAGGTATCTGACTAACTCCCTTGTTGCAGATACAACTGCACGAAAAGGCCTACCATACATGTAAGTACTGAGCTGCTGTGTACTGAACAGTTGCTGTGTGGTAATAGCAGTTTAGAACTGAACTGAGCAGTACATGTCAGTTAGCAACAGCCTGGTCACAAGAGATAACTGAGCAGAACTGCACAGGTTGGTTATTTTTCAGTTACCATGCAGTCACAGTGACTTGGTAGCAGGGGATGTCTTCGTCGATGTTGTTGTTGTGATTATATAATTATTTTTTTTCAAGAATATAATTTTTCCCCCACCTTTTCCTTCACCACAATGACAGTGGATGTCATAAAAATGCTTTCTATACGACTTACATCGATCTCCTCTACTTGATCTCCATCTAAATATCAAGTGAGGAAACTCCAATGTTGCCAGCTGATGTCGCAATTGCAATTACATCAGCTGACGCAACCTCCAAACAGGGTTATCTCTTCTCCTGCCAAAACCTCCTTACAGGGATATCTCCCCTTCTGCCGGTCGATCGACCTTGCCCTCCGTCAAAATTACACTATAGAGTATATACCCTATACAATAGATTGTATAGGGTATACTGTAATTTTCCATGTTTGGCAAACACGGGCTCGCGCTTTAAAATATGACCATGTATGAGTATTAGAGTAAGCTATATAATAATTTAGTGTTTCCAAGATGTTCAATTTTTTTTTTAAATTTTAGAATTTAAAAAAATTAAAATTTTGAAATTTAAAAAAATTAAATTTTAAATTTTCAAAAAAATCTCGAACAGTGCTACTTAGCCCTGTGTGTTGATGCAGATCCACGAATTACTACACGCTGCTTCCTGTTTGTTAATAACTGTTCTAGCCATAATAGCAGTTTCCCTGTTATTCCATGTGCTTAAAGTTTAATCAAAAGCCTTTGGTGTGGGACAGAGTCAAAAGCTTGTTGATAGTCTAAATATAGGACATCTACTGGTTTGCCGTTGTCGACAGAATTTGTCCAATCATCGAATGTTTCTAAAAATCACCAAAACATAATTTCACAAAACCTGAATTTTACCAGCCAAAAACAGCCCTTGTCCACAATACTAAATAATTTTGCAGATGTGAATGTGCGGGACCATTTGATTCCGACAAAACAAGCATCGCTGATTGTTTTCAAACAAACGACCGTTAGCCTTGATGTAGGCCTAATGTTGTTGTTGTTTTTATTGTTGTTGTTGTAAAGAAATGAATAGTTATTTAATTACCCGTAGTCACCGATTGTTTGATATCTTTTGTCTGCCGCATCCCCCAGATGTGCTGCAGTTGATTAATTCTGGTTAATTCAAGTTGTTGCGATACAGAGCAGTTCGGATAATCTCGCTCTTTTAATCTCCGTCGAAGGCTGCCGGGGCGTTTTTTCGCCCTGTATAATCGACTTGAGGGCAGGGTCGATCGACTGGCAGAAGGGGAGCTAACCCTGTTTGGAGGTTGCTACTGCCAGTCGATCGATTGGCAGAAGAGGAGATAACCCTGTTTGGAGGTTGCAGCTGGGACCTGACAACTGCTAATCCAATTGCGACAATAGTTCGAAATGCACTAAGACATTTTTCAATCCAAATGACAGATATATTTCTGACAGCAAAGCAAGATCAGGACATCAAACCTTGTAATATTGCGCTTGATGATTGTTTAGCACCGAATTCTACATGTAATAATTTCAAGATTTCTAAGTGTAGACATCGTGGATGTCTCACGTGTCCACTCTTTAATACTTCTGCTTCATTTAGTTTCGCGTTAACTGGTAACTCATATTCTGTAAACTCGTTTGTTGATCTTAGTTGTTCTACTACAAACTGTATTTATTTAGTTTCCTGTAAGAAGTGTGGTCAACAGTATGTTGGCAAGACCAACCAAAGACTCCATCTTAGGGTGAATGGTCACAGAAAATCCGTTACATAAACATTTTTCTGGACCCAACCATGGCTGTGATAACTTTAGTATTCAGATTATAGACGTCGTCTATCCATCTACTATGGATTCCCCCTTTGGATTTGAGAGAAAAATCCGAGAGCGGGAATTATTCTGGATGCTAGAACTTGGGTCAGTGTTTCCGTTTGGTTTAAATGATAATGTCAGTGGGTGCGGCAATGCTACAAACCGCCGTTCAAATATATCCAACATTACCCAACTATTCAAACCCCATCAATGGAGACATCGCAGCCATGGTTGGCGAAAGTTTAATAGTTCGATGATTCACGATCATATCACTTTAAATTACTTAGTGGGTTTAACTAACACACCCAATAGTATACATAGCTTACGTACAGTTCTGTATGCGTTACCTGTGAAAGCTTTAGATCAAATAACCAGAGATCTACAACAATCTGCGACTTCAGGAAATATAATACCACCAAAAATCAGTAAAGTATGTCAAGATATAGCGTATTTTCGGTTGTATCGTCCAGTGAACATAATCAACATCAAAAAACATTATTGCAGAAACTTATAGAACAGGTTTATATACAACGAAGCGTCTCAACTCAAAGTTTCTCAAAGGATCTGGCACGAAGACGGAGTCGGACGCGGGGGCGGAAGCTTCATCTTCTCGATTTCCCTTCGAAGATCTTCAGATTCCTTCTTGAATCCTTCATTTAAGGTTCTCTCCTGTTCAAGAAGACGTTTATTGACCACGTCTTGGTGATGTTTCTGCATATTCGTCATGTCTTCCACTCTTCTTTTCTCCAACTGTTCCATGTTTTCTTTCATCATCCTCTCGATGTCTTTGGCGTGCTGTTCCTTTACTTTGGCTTCTCTCTCGGCAACCTCTCTTAATCGTTGTGCCTCTAGAGCTTTCTGGCGTTCAGCTGCAATTACCGAAAAGACATTTGTGAAAACAAAGCATGGCCAAGGCTTCCGTGTTAAAACTTCCATTAAACAGGTAATATCCTGTACAAAAAGACAAATTTGACAAATATATTTCGTGAGACTTGCACCAATCGTTGCCCAAGTTTTGAATTCGTTTTGCCAAAAGCGGAAATTAGAACACCATTTTCACAAAGCGCACTCGCCACAGGCCCTTTGGTAACAGAACTTTAGATTTCAACTCTAGATCCAATAAGGTCGTAAACTGGAAATTCTCCAAAAGTTCTGTTCTCATAACACGAAGGTTTGGAAAAGAGATGCAATTTGCTCGCTACTCTGAGGCAGAGAGATCGAGATGAAATATTCTTCAGTACAATCTGTGTAACGCAGACAGATGAGCAGAAGAAAAACATGAAGCTGCGCTATCCAAACCCCTCGGCTCTGAACCCCAGCTATTATAATAAGGGTGTCTCTACCAATTGATTGGCTTGTGGGAAGAAATATTTACCCATGGTATTGTAAGTGTACTTTCTTTGAAAAAAAAAAAGTTTTCCTCCCCTTAAATTAATTTGTTTCTTGAATAAATTGAAAGAGCTGTATCGATGTCTCACCAAAACAACAGTACACATGGCTAGATAAATACAGTACATGTATGCTAAATGGCACATGT
Source organism: Hanleya hanleyi (assembly GCA_036873755.1). Lineage (NCBI taxonomy): Eukaryota > Metazoa > Mollusca > Polyplacophora > Lepidopleurida > Hanleyidae > Hanleya > Hanleya hanleyi. Next base: position 73,676 of record JAVTVY010022828.1, on the reverse strand, counting down.
ATGTCATTTCAAAACAGATTTGCAAGCATTCTTTGCATTGTCTAAGAGAATAAATGAATAAATCAGTCATCCAATCAATAAATAAATGTGATAGTATACTAACATGATAATAGAAATAATATGCAAACTTAACATAGGAATTAGTGGATTTTGTTAGACAAGGGGCATAACTCTGCAAAATACTTTCTGACACGACTCATTTTCGATAGGCATCTAGTTCAGGTCAAGAGAAACAACTATCACGTTAGGATGTTGTATATGGAACGGTTCTGAAATTATCACAACAACAAATCATAAATGGATTTTTATTTGTAAAAAGGGGCATAACTCTGCAAAATATTGTCCGAGATGACTCATTTTCGATAGGCTTCTGATTTACGTGAAGATAAATAGATGTAACAAGTTTGGTTGCCATGCATGAAAGAGTTCTGTAGATATCGCGGTAACGGATTTTATTAGACAAGGGACATAACTCTGCAAAATACTTTCTGACATGACTCATTTTCGATAGGCATCTAGTTCAGGTCAAGAGAAACAACTGTATCACGTTATGATGTTGTATATGGAACGGTTCTGAAATTATCACAATAAGAAATCATAAATGGATTTTTATTTGTAAAAAGGGGCATAACTCTGCAAAATATTGTCCGAGATGACTCATTTTCGATAGGCTTCTGATTTACGTGAAGATAAATAGATGTACCAAGTTTGGTTGCCATGCATGAAACGGTTCTGTAGATATCGCGGTAACGGACGGACGGACGTACGGACGTACAGACGTACGGACGTACGGACAGCCGTACATGATGACGACAATACCCCTAGGCCAAATTTGGCCGAGGGGTAAAAACTGCCAATGACTCATTGGTAGATGCGCGTCGCTACGCGCCGACACGAAAAGGGGTAGGAAAGCGCAGGCCGAACGAGTGAGCTTTCATGTATAAGCTGAGCCCTCGTGGAAAACAACCGGGAGAATGCACAAACATGCTGTATTGATTATGTCAGTATTATTGATTATGCGAAAAGTGATGGATCGATATCAAAGACAATTATCAAACATCAACCCTGTTTCGTTACCGTTTTCGCACCAATTATTCAAAATTTCTTTCCAGCTGTATTCCAATAATTGGCACATTTGTTATTTTTGCCTTTGTTCTCGACAAGAAACCAACTTATCTAAAGCCCGTTGAAACTCGCTCGTTCAATCTGTGCTGTCCATCTATGTGCGATGGTGCGGATCTGGCAAACTGCCTGTTGTGAAGAACGAGTGTTCAAAGGTTTACTTTCAAGCTAAATCTTTCTCAACTTGGTTTGTGGAAAAGCAGTGTGAGCATATAAGCTATACATATCACGTTTGAAGGGAAACGACCAAAACAGAAAACAACAGGTCCCATACACTTCTCGACATTCTCCAGTTTCACCCCTGCACTAACTTACCATCCCAGGCTCACAATCGTTGTCTACTTCTCTAAGCTACATATTCTAACTGTTCTTGCGAGTGTCTTGTCATCTAAGGAAGATGTTAGTTTATGTGGTTCTAGAATTTGGAACAAACCTTCTACTTTCTTGTCTCCTTCCGATACCTTCTTATCAGCGGCAAGTATGGCCTGTCCCTCGACCCATTTCTCTTTCAGGAACTCCAGATATGCGTCTTGTTTCTATAAGAAATCATCATTTAGGTGTTAATCTGTCACTGTCTACCCTTTCTATAATTATTTCACAGAGATTCGCATTGTAAGGAATTTTCTCGCGTATTAGAAATGGCTTCAGAGGCAAAAAATAAAGATGTATTCAGTGTCGATTCTGACGTTGTGCACTTCAAAATAGTTTCAAAATCCCGAGATGTGTCGTGTATCAGTAAGAATGACAACAAGTCAGCAACTCAGTTTTTATTCTTCACTGTTGTTTAACGCTGAACCCGTCTGACTACAGAGATAGTTCCCGGAACAATATTAACCAAGAACTCAATTTCATAAATATGTATTTACCTTAACTCCGAGAGAAGTTTCACACTCGTACTGGGTCTGAAGTTGATGCAGGTCTTCTTGGTAAGCGTTGTATCCTCCCGCACACATATATACACCTTCTTTCAGTTTTCTCGCGATTGACTCGTCGAGAACTGCCAGTATGTCACGACACTTCTTAGAAGACGCCTCTACATTCTCTCTCTTAAGTTTTTCGTATTCTTCGTTGATTTTCAACTGTTCCAGAAAAAAAGGAAAGCAAGAAAAATGTTGAAAAATTCTCTCCAGAGTCATGACAAGGATTTTGAGTCTAAAACCATCCGCAAATTATGCATACTTCGGCCTTTGCTGATTCAAGCGACATCACTATCACATCACTGCAGAGGTGGCGTGATATGCCGACCAACATGGCAGAGCGCCTAACTTTATTGATATTTTATGACACAAAGCTGGTTAATAAGTACTTCATTGCTGTGGAGCTGACGTTTCGTTGAAGATACTTCAATCTTTTTCAAAGCTAATGAACTACAGGGTATAGATGAGGGTATTTATACAAAGAAATAACTAGCACAAAAGGTCACAAAACAAACATAGCAAAATAGGTGCTTCAGGAGCCAGTCCTGCCAGGTATATTAAAGGATAATCTAAACAGTGAGTAGGTCTATTGTAATCTCCTAATCCCCTGAACCGGATGTAGACAATGGGTGATTGCAGATTCAATCTGAAGTAGCTGCACAGATGACAAATTAACAAGAAATAATATTTTATGTTATAAATCTTCTTCTCCAAAACCATCTTATCAATCAAGGCGAAACTTGGAACACTTGTTCGGCGGGACAAAAGACAAAACGGAACAAGCTCCGTTAACAATCCAACCGACACTAGCCAATACAATTGAGTGACTTTGAAGTATCCACACCGATGTGCGAGAGCGATTAGATATATATATTGTAAAACAGTGATGAATAATATCGTGGATTGGAGCTGCACCTCTCATAGCGAGTACAGTTCCCTTACATGTGCTTTTAAAACCATGCATAAAAGAGTGATGGTGCGTTGCTTATGCCAGATGGCATCCTCAGCTGTAGAAATGCTATTACCGAGGAATACCTAAACCAAAACGCTTTCCCAGACGTTCTTAAACAACGATTCGGAATTTTGCATTGAACAAAGAGTTGAGTACTTGTATCGCCAATTCCGAAAAGGAAAAATTTGTTTTATATGCTTTCGATAATGCGATATATTAGCTGTTTGATCCTTGTTTCCTATTGCTTACTCTAGTGTGGTATCATTCTTACACTCTGTATAATATAATATAATATAAGTAAAGTTGCTCACATTCATCTTTTCCTGGAACTCGCTGTCTGTGTCGTATATGGCTTTCTTTAAGAAATGTTCAACGGCTTCTTTGACGTTTGCGTGGTGGGATTCAGATAGTTCCTCAACCGTTTCCGTTGGCATCACCACCATGTCTTTCATCTGATTCAGATAAAGTTTCACACCTTGCTCCGCTGCCTTTGTGTTCTCTAGAATCGCCATTGTATTTAGGGCGTTCTCAATGCAGGGAACAGCTCCGCTGCGGATGGCCTCAACGTACGTCGACACCAATGTTGCAAACACTGAAATAGGTAGAATATGTAATAATGCTAGATTAACATCAATTGGTCAAGTTCGACATCCTGATACAAGCCGAGATTCATCACCACTATTTCGGGCGAATAGAAGAAATTTAGGAGCAAGCCATCATCAATAAAAATGTTCCCTTCCATATCCTAGCTTAATTATTTACATGTACAAAAGAAAAGCGCTCTCGACAGTTTTCAAGATCTTCGACGTTGCGTTTCGTAACTTGTGTTTAATTCCGCTTAACCCGGGGCCGTGTGAACCCCATGTACCTCAGTATGACGTTGATATGAACAGTCACAATCAAAGCGTGACTGAGATAAATCAATCTCTGGATAACGACTTTTTAAAGAGAATCATATGAATGGAAGAATGAATGTAATAGTGATCAGCGATAGAGATTTGGTATTTGGATAATCATGATGTCTTGTGGGTATGATTGAAAACTGTTGACCGCTTCGCTCTTGCAGAAAACCTAGCCTATGTTTATGTATACTATGATTTTTTCATTGATTTGGTGCTAATGCTGTTATACGAACTGGGTCTTTAGATTATGAAAGCGGAAATTGTTTAATGGACAACGGCTAAATATTGAACATCTGAATATTGAATGACTGAAGGCTTGTATTCAATGATGCCGGCTATCAACATATGGTCAAATCCGTGTCACTGACCAGCATTATTTATTCAAATGCTTTTTACAATTAAATACACTTTTTTAAACTCCAGTCACAAAAGAGATCAGCGATTCCCGATGATACCGGAAAAATAGTATGGCCTTATTTTCTTGAAATCTTCGCCAATGACTCATTATTCTCTCATGACCGATATGGTATTCTGAATTACATTCAAAGTGAAATCATTCTGATGGATACATTGTTGAATGCACGCTAACTTGCGATTTGGTATGAATTCAAAACTGCGAATTCAGGCGTCAGATTCTACATTCGATATGCAGCCGTCGTTCACAAGCGATTTCACCTTCTCGATTTTATTTTTTACCTATCTTCGAATTTCAAAATTACCCCATATATTCTAAGAACCACAACACATATAAGGGAAGTGGGAAGAGGTGCCGACATACTGAGTCACATGACTTCACAGTATATATAGTCTCCCGGCCAACCTATTCTAAAGCACACACCAAGAATCCAACGACTCGTGATATGTGTTGTTTCTCCGGTACGCTTTTATTGTACCTGTCCATGTGGCAACCCGGGTGACCTGACCACACGTAAATACATACTTGTTCCTCTGACGGGCATGCCGGTGTCCAACTTTTTCTCTGGGCAGTGTTTGTGAATGAAGTCGCAGAATATCTTGGCATCCTCAACAAAATCTTCCAACAAATCCGAATCTTGGAGAGTCTCCAGTTCAATGAGCGTTTTCCTCCCTCCTGGTCGATCAAAAGTGAAACACTTCCGGTCTTTGAAGAATCTCCGAATGCACCTTCTCGGCTCGTTGAATTTTCGACTTTTTTCGTCCGTTTCCTTGCGAAGTGCAAGACAATGTTCAAGGTATCCGTTGGCGTCAACCTTTACGCCGTCTATCTCTAATTCTAAAGAAAAATCCCTCAGTGCGACAACAAACATCGGGAAATAGAAGTCAAAATTTTTGTTTCCGTTTTCGTCATCCTTGGTTTTGATGTGCTTGGATATTTCTGTAATGAAGCTTTATTCAAGTAAAGGACAAATTTTAATATGCAAAACATTAATTTCAATAATGATATAGTTATTTTCTCCAGTGATAAAAGATTATACGTTAATGTCAGGTGGAACTCAAATAGCAATGTAGGTTGAACTTGGCCTGAAATAGTAATGTAGCAATTGTTAGGTTTCTTGAGAGTTCATAATTGCAACGCTGCTGTCAGGTATGCATCTGTGCACCGGAAGACTATACTGTGAAGTCATGTGGCTCTGCCAGTATGTCGGCACCTCTTCCCACTTCCCTTATATGTGTTGTAATCATGACATTATCAGGTAACTCTCTGAAATTGAGGTAAAAACGGTCGTTTGCTAAGTAACTTTTGATTTATTCATCATCCAAAATCCAAAATCGTCAGGTGACTTTGTTTATAATTTGTTACATTTCGAAACAGCGATTTTCCGATGGAAATGTGCACAGGTCTAATTTTAATAGAGAACAAAACATGTCTATTATTATGCAAGTTATTTAGACGACAGTTTGTTTTATACCATCCGATGTGGATATATATATCCATTGTCGCCAATGGCAGATATTCTTTACTTTAATGGGCAAAACTACATTTTTACCTCTATTTCAGAGAGCTGGTTCTCTCTGACCTGTATATGTATTCTACGTTGGCTATGGCTTCAGGTACACAGCAATAAATCAACACACAACTTGAGTTACGTGTTCACTCAGTGTAACCGATCTGATAAAAAATTTCCCATTGTAAATACACCGACTGAAAGGATACTTCAACTTCTCCAGTGCACTTTGGTCCAAGACTCCAAATGTGTTGTACACCAGGGTACTACTCAGCAGCGTGGCCAGAGCGAAGATCCAATTGTCGTGATTTGCATCTCCCTGAAACCGGAAACCACAAGAGTTGTATTACATGATCTTTTGATGGTCGCTAACCTGGATCTAAAAAAATCTAGGTTGATTTAACTCATCTCTATAATGTTCCAGTCCACGACCCGATTATTTTGAATGGCTTGAGCTTGGATTCTTTAAGAGATACAGTGGTGGGTTCTTGTGGATAACCACAAAATGATGTGATTGAATTGGAAATTTTGGCTGGCAATAATGTGCTAACATGATCAAATCTAAATTGATCAGGACTGAAATTTGGTTAGCTATATTGCACTAACATGAATGAATCTAACATATACCGGTACCATTCACATGTATTTTACAGTGAAATCTAAAGGTGAATTATCTCCAATAGAATACAAAGATTGGCCATATTTCTTCGTGACATATAGTGGTAAAACATACGATGAGCATCAATTATAACGACGCCGGATCCATCCCCAGCTAGATACAACGGATGAATGGATGAATTTTGTTCTCTGTACTCGAGACATATAGTAAAGAAAAAACAAAATAAAGTACACTAACTGTGAAACCTGATGACGTAGGTCCCCTACATCCATGACAATAAAATCCCACTTCTATCCCTTGATGCAGTGCAGGCCCCCAACATCCATGACAATTAAATGGCCGGTTGGGATCGTTAAAATTCAATCAGCCGGTCACTTCCCTCATGAAATGTGACATCAACCAAATTGCCAGCGCGAGGTTCCTGGACTGGCACAATCGGAAGAGCAAGCTTTAATTTGGTGTATCGGGTTACATATAGGATTTCACGCCTTTAGGCATATATACTGTACGTTGACAATTTAATTAGTTTCGTGTTGCATGAGCGATGAATGAATGCACACTTTATCACGTCATTGAAAGAGATAATACATCATCAGGGCTCAGGTCCATTATGGTAAAGACAAAAATAACAAGAGTCAAAATGGACTTCAATATACGCCCGCACAACAAGCAGATTTTAGTTTTGGAGTGTAACAATTATCTTTCCCAAAATACAGCATTGCCCTGTTTGTGAATTTAGTGGTCAATGACATTTTTATTAATAAAATCAAAGGTTGTGTATTCGCTCTTGTTTCCAGACATACCCGGAAAATACAATGCATTATCTACAACTGGAGAGATCACATCTCAAAATGAATGTTTGCAATGATTTGGTGCATGGAAAAACACAAAATTTTGTCACAACTGACAGCCCTGAATTGAAATAAAAACACAAAATCAAGATTCTCAACTATTTCCTGATCTTCGAGCTGAGTGACCTTGACCTTTTGACCTCTACTTTGGTACTCAACACCTCATTTCCCCTTAATGTATCCACTCATGAGAAAAATATACCTTTTCTATGTCTCCCAGACCCTCTGTGTCTAAGAGAACCAAGACTTGTCCTGGATATATTGGGTGAGGGACACACCAAACCCATATTCCCTTCGTCTTTGACTGCACTTTGGATCCAAGAGCAAAACCTATAATATATGGAAGTTAAACAGTTCAGCGTTTCACGATTCATTCGGGTATAACGATATTTTATCGTCCCGTATGAAATGTGGCCCTCTTCGACTGTAGCTATACTATGCGATGTGAAAGACGTGTTAAAGCTTTGGGAGAGCTGCTATAATGTGTGCCCTTGTCTAGGTTTAAAGCATAAAAGCATAGGGTTCGGTTTAGGGTACAGAGTTCGTGTTACTGATGTTAGGGTTAGATTTCGGGCGAGGTTTATGGTATGGGTTGATGTCACCATCCCTAGTTCTGGTTCGTCTGACATAGTCGAGCCAGGACAGAAAACGAATCCGTCAGGACGAAGACCAGCCGTTTTATTAATAGGATTTCTGAACATCATTCTTGACCTCATGACCCCTACGAGTAGTTTAGCGTATTAAGATCTAGTCTATGTTTCGAAAATTTCGTCCCCTGTGGTTGTGTTGAATTCAGATGTTCATATTCATATTTGTTTCGAATTTGACTTTTGACCATGTCGTTCCGACCGAAACTGAAAGGGTTCGTCTCCTATTTTTTCCCGCAAGAACTGGGAATCGGACGAGATCCCACCAAGGTGGCGACACCCGTTCATTGACAGTTATTTCAAACAGTCAGCCTGTTCAAGTAGTCGCACAGAGTGCGCTTCTCAGTAGAACTGGTTAAGAAATATACAGATCTGCATCAGGAGGTTGGTTGAAATTTATCGAGGGACAATCGGGAGAGACAGCGCTGTGAGGTAACATGGGTATTTTCAACGAAGATCATTCATGATGGCAGTAAAACTACATGGACCACGTCAGACAGATGATTAAGAGAGAGAGAGAGAGAGAGAGGAGAGCGAAATGCGGCCAGTGATCAAACTTTTATAGTATATCATACTTTTTGTGGCGAAATATCTCTTGACCATCAAGATCATTTTGACCACATTTTTTTCTTCAAATTTTGTCTTGCGTTTCTGTCTCATAAAATTTCTGGTCACCCTTACCGTCCATGCGCTGATATATTTCGGGATATATTTACCTTTACACTGCCCAGCCAGTCTGTTCATCAGATAGGATTTCCCTGTCCTATACAATCCTGCTATAGCCACAACATTTAGAGGTTCTTCTATTCTGTGAAACTGTTGAAGAATCTCTGTGTTGGCAAGTAATTTACCATTGGCTTCAGAATCGATAAGACATTGTGGGCCTTGGAATATTGACATGTCCTTGGTATCTGCTCCCGACGACAGGATGTTGGATTTCCCAGCCATCGCCGTATGGTCCAGTTTTTCAGTATGAACAAATTTTTAACTGCAAGGAAATAATATATTAGAACAGTTTCGTTGAAAGGAAAATAAGTGAAGCACGAAAAAGTTAAACCACGATTGTCCTACATAGAACGAAATTATCTTTAAAACGCCGAATCTCGTCTAAAAGCTTTCTGAATCTTAGATATAAACCATCGGCCCACAGTTTGACTGATAATCAGTTTCACATGAACTCCATGCACGAAATCTGTAACCAAAATGTAATTCCGTCACATAATTCAAAATCTCGGTTATATCATTCCTGAACAATTTTGTCCGTGTTTTTCACCAGTCATTCTCGCTCTTTCACATTCAATCGATTACGTGCATTGCCGGACACATGACAACAGAATTCATGTGTTTGGGTCTGTCCTCAGAATTTTTTAAACCGGATAAAATCGAAACTTGTAAAATAGGAAAAATCGCAACCCCTTAAAAAATGGACCAAAATGTAATTCCGTCACGCAGTTTTGCTTAACCACATTTATCAATTTGAAACTTTACTTGACAGAAATCAGATATAATGTAGTCGAAACGATCAGGTTTCGAATAAAACATCATCTGAAATGAGAGTTTTGATGGAATATGTATGTAACCAACCCGTCTTCATGAGGTGGTTACTTCGCTGTAATTCCGTTATGCGATGTTCGAATGTCACGTGATCAGGTACAAAACAATTGTATTTTCTCTTTTTCTCTCATCCGACAGTTCTTGGTAATAGGGTTAGGAAAAGGATATTCCAAAACAGATGTTACCATGGACAAGTAATGACGGGGGTTCAAAAGAACTGAAAACATGGGTATCTTGTAATTCCGTAACGCTGGAATTCATGTCCAATATCTGAACGGAGTTCTCCGAAATTACTGGAAATGAGGCCATTTGTTACAGACAGTGAGCGATATTTGAATGCCTGTGCCCGTTCTAACCGCCTTTCGTCCCAACAACAAAATGTCTCGTGTACGCCCACAGTGATAAAACTTTAAATAAAACCATCCGCCTCAGACTCATTATTCAGTAAATAAGGAGTATGAATAAGTCTAACTCCCAATGGGATCACCGTATGTTGTAGACTACTCCAAATTTAAAGAGCAAATCTAGGAATTCACAACACATATAAGGGAAGTGGGAAGAGGTGCCGACATACTGGCAGAACCATATGACTTTACAGTATAGTCTTCCAGTTAACCTATTCTGAAGCACATACCAAGAATCTAACGATTCGTGATATGTGTTGTATCTCAGGTACGCTTTTATTGTACCTGCATGTTCATGTGGCAACTTGGATGATATGACCACACTGTCCCTAAGGTACAGCCGACTGGTGAAAAACGCATGAAAATTGGTAGGCCTCCGATATATTCCCTGTGGCCTATCAACAGGCAAATGCGGTTCTAATAGGAGGAAATAGTTTGGCATGGAATATATTGAATGCATTTTGCAACATGTTCCCTATTTTGAGAAAGAAATCTACGTTCATAAAGTTAGACCGAGGTTCGCAGTTCGTTATTCGGGAACAGCGACTCATAACAGCACCCCTAGCAGCGCCCCCTGGCGTCAGATTTGAGATATGAATATGCAAAGACATAGAGTTTGACATTCTCTCTTGCTATGCAGAGTTTGAAGTACAGATTTCCATATCTGAAGAAATAATTGGTGGTCTCCTCGAACTGCTAACCGCGGTCTAACTTTATGAACGTAGAAATCTGTATTCAAGTATCATTTCTATGGGGGGGGGGGGCTCTATGAAATTGCAGGCGAGATCACCTATTTGTTCTGACACAGTAATGGGGAAAAGCAGCTCCCGAGAGACATGAGCAAGGCGAAGAGGGATCAGGATCAGTGACGTCATTCAACCTCGTGAACTTTAACCTTCTTTGTCCCTTTGTTCTTCTAACCCACTTTGTTCCTTTCTTCTCGTGAACTCTTAACCTCGATAACTTTTAACACCTTTTATTTCTTTTTTTCCGCTTAATCACCCAATGTCCCTTCGTTCTCGGTAACTTTTACCCTCGTAAACTTCTGACCCTATCTGGCCTGCGCTTTCTGGGATCTGTACAGGCTTGGGAGGGGCATTTCGACATTTTTTGGTCGATACTTATATATATATTTATATAAGTAATTTCTTCTCATGAACTGAATGGTAAATTAGTGAAATGAGATGAGAATGACGAGAATCAAAATAGGCTTTCTCGCGGAAAAATCAATTTTCTGTTACCCCACATGGCCGCCATGTTAAATTCACCCATGATTCTCTACACGTGGGTTATGCAAATAGGCTCAACGTGGAACTAATATGATAAACTACGAAGTCACGGAGTGTCGTTCCGGAGATAAGGTAGATAGGGTTTGCACTGTGAAGAGGAAATTCAATATATACGCGCCTTTGCTTTGCACTAGTAGATCTGACCGGCACCCTGGTGACGTATATCTCATTCAATCACGTGATATGTTGTGGCGCATTCATTCATCTGCATGACAGATGATCAATCGTCCAGAAATCCAGCATCGCTTATGTAACACAAAACTAATTAAATTGTCAACCCACAGTACGAGTGGCACAAGGCGTGAAGTCCTATATGTAACCCGACACACCAAATTAAAGCATGCTCTTCTGGCTGTGTCAGTCCAGTGATCTCGCGCTGGCAATAGAGTGTATGTCATGTTACATGAGGGAGATGACAGGCTAATTGAATTGTCATCTCCTGGATATTGCATCAAGGGATTGATGTGGGATAGAACTTCATCGGGTTTCAGGCTTATTATCCATTGTCATTCAGATTAATACCGGTCTTTGTAGTGAGTATATAGTCCACATACAGTCTCGCTCCATTGATTATGAATGCAATCTCCAAGTCTATTGAATACCTATCTAATCCTCTTTGTATCGCCGTCAGGAAGCGGTTCCTTAGTCCACGCTCGAAACGCGTTTCCCTTTAGTCTTTCATCACCAATTATTTCAACATCTTAACTGTATATACACCGTTAGGTTTCTCTGTGAAATTACAGGTATTATAAGTTAGTCGGCAGTTCGGAGTTAGCGGTTCGCTATTCGAAGGGGACCAGTCGTTATTTTATCATCAAAACAATAATAGTCAATTTAACCCCTTTCCCGACCGAATTTCACCTCAATACTCGGCACATCAACTCAGTGATCCAAGAGCAATACGATGATATCATTAGTTCCCCGATCTGACGCCAGGGGGGCACTGTTCCCAATAACTACGCGAGTAGAAAACTGAATAGCAAACTGGCTATTTTGACCCCTTTCCCGACCGAATTTCACCTCAATACTTGGCACATCAACTCAGTGAGCCAAGATCAACACGATGATATCATTAGTTCTCCGATCTGACACCAGGAGGCGCTGTTCCCAATAACTACGCGAATAGCAAACTGAATAGCAAACTGGCTATTTTTCCCTTTCCCGACCGAATTTCACCTCAATACTTGGCACATCAACTCAGTGAGCCAAGATCAACACGATGATATCATTAGTTCCCCGATCTGACGCCAGAGGGCGCTGTTCCCAATAACTACGCCAATAGCAAACTGAATAGCAAACGGAATAGCAAACTGGCTATTTTGACCCCTTTCCCTACCGAATTTCACCTCAATACTTGGCACATCAACTCAGTGAGCAAAGAGCAATACGATGATATCATTAGTTCCCCGATCTGATGCCAGGGGGCGCTGTTCCCAATAACTACGCGAATTGCAAACTGAATAGCAAACAGGCTATTTTGACCCCTTTCCCGACCGAATTTCACCTCAATACTTGGCGCATCAACTCAGTGTGCCAAGAGCAACACGATGATATCATTAGTTCTCCGATCTGACGCCAGGAGGCGCTGTTCCCAATAACTACGCGAATAGCAAACTGAATAGCATACTGGCTATTTGACACCTTTCCCGACCGAATTTCACCTCAATACTTGGCACATCAATTCAGTGAGCCAAGAGTAACACGATGATATCATTAGTTCCCCGATCTGACTCCAGGGGGGCGCTGTTCCCAATAACTACGCGAATAGCAAACTGAATAGCAAACTGGCTATTTTGACCCCTTTCCCCACCGAATTTCACCTCAATGCTTGGCACATCAACTCAGTGAGCCAAGATCAACACGATGATATCATTAGTTCCCCGATCTGACGCCCGGGGGCGCTGTTTCCAATAACCACGCGAATAGCAAACTGTATAGCAAACTGAATAGCAAACTGGCTATTTTGACCCCTTTCCCGACCGAATTTCACCTCAATACTTGGCACATCAACTCAGTGAGCCAAGAGCAACGCGATGATATCCTTAGTTCCCCGATCTGACGCCAGGGGACGCTGTCTCCAATAACTACACGAATAGCAAACTGAATAGCAAACTGGCTATTTTGACCCCTTTCCCGACCGAATTTCACTTCAATACTTGGCACATCAATCAGTGAGCCAAGAGCAATACGATGATATCATTAGTTCCCCGATCTGATGCCAGGGGGCGCTGTTCCCAATAACTACGCGAATAGCAAACTGAATAGCAAACTGGCTATTTTGACCCCTTTCCCGACCGAATTTCACCGCAATACTTAGCGCATCAACTCAGTGTGCCAAGAGCAACACGATGATATCATTAGTTCCCCGATCTGACGCCAGGGAGCGTTGCTCCCAATAACTACGCGAATAGCAAACTGAATAGCAAACTGGCCATTTGACACCTTTCCCGACCGAATTTCACCTCAATACTTCGCACATCAACTCAGTGAGCCAAGAGCAACACGATGATATCATTAGTTCCCCGATCTGACGCCAGGGGGCGCTGTTCCCAATAACTACGCGAATAGCAAACTGAATAGCATACTGGCTATTTGACACCTTTCCCGACCGAATTTCACCTCAATAATTGGCACATCAACTCAGTGAGCCAAGATCAACACGATGATATCATTAGTTCCCCGATCCGACGCCAGGGGGGCGCTGTTCCCAATAACTACGCGAATAGCAAACTGAATAGCAAACTGGCTATTTTGACCCCTTTCCCGACCGAATTTCACCTCAATACTTGGCACATCAACTCAGTGAGCCGAGATCAACACGATGATATCATTAGTTCCCAGATCTGACGCCAGGGGGCGCTGTTCCCAATAACTACGCGAATAGCAAACTGAATAGCAAACTGGCTATTTTGACCCCTTTCCCGACCGAATTTCACCTCAATACTTGGCACATCAACCCAGTAAGCCAACATCAACACGATGAAATCATTAGTTCCCCGATCTGACGCCAGGGGGCGCTGTTCCCAATAACTACGCGAATAGCAAACTGAATAGCAAACTGGCTATTTTGACCCCTTTCCCGACCGAATTTCACCTCAATACTTGGCACATCAACTCAGTGAGCCAAGATCAACACGATGATATCATTAGTTCCCCGATCTGACGCCAGGGGGCGCTGTTCCCAATAACTACGCGAATAGCAAACTGAATAGCAAACTGGCTATTTTGACCCCTTTCCCGACCGAATTTCACCTCAATACTTGGCGCATCAACTCAGTGTGCCAAGAGCAACACGATGATATCATTAGTTCCCCGATCTGACGCCAGGGGGCGCTGTTCCCAATAACTACGCGAATAGAAAACTGAATAGCAAACTGGCTATTTGACACCTTTCCCGACCGAATTTCACCTCAATACTTGGCACATCAACTCAGTGAGCCAAGATCAACACGATGATATCATTAGTTTGGTTTAAACTTATTTTATTGTCTCATGAACAACGGGACTTGGGGACAAGTTTTAACAACTTAAATACCCCTTTCCCTACATAATTAATTGACAAATATAAATCAAGTTTTACAGATCGATGTCACTGAGTACAGGCTTGAGGCAGAAGAGACATTATGTATGAGTGGTTTTAACAATATTCAATATTTCGTCTAATCAAATGATAAAACACAGAACGAACTACAGAAAAATATAAATATCGTCCATAATATGTCATAATATATAATTTTTTTTTCTTCTTTTTCTCTCTCTTACTCTTAGTTTTTGGGTGGCATGGGTGTAGTTAGATCCCACTGGAAGCAGTTAAATCATACTGTATGCGACTACGTATCCATGGTGTCAGCTGTAAAATCCACAATAACTAATAACTAATAAAGCCCCGACATATAGAGACTGCCCACCTTCTATTATACATTGAACCGCTCACTCTTTTCAATAAAATTTTGGACTTCATTGCATAGTTTGTCGTTTTCACGGATTGAAAGTGACGGGTTTCCCCACAACAGATGTTCAATGGTGCTATTAAATGGAATATTCGATGTCAGTGATCGACGAATGTTCGCGTAGCGAGGACAGAAGAAGAAAAAGTGAGTGGTATCTTCCGATGGATGTCCGCATAGACAGCGTGAATGATCAAGCAGATTTGCCCGGTGTAAATTCGAGTTCAGATCGCTGCATTTGTGCCTTAGTTTCGTATGGATTATATTTACTAATCGCTTCCCGATGGTGTAATATTTTGGAACTCGTTGTCGATTGGTTAAAATTGTTTTGAAAGATTTGCGTAGGCTGAAGTCTAATTCGTTCCAGTTGCGTATTGTATCGGGGAGAAATGACTTCTTTAAAACATTCAGTCTGGACCTCGGTATGGAATAGTTTTCACGATTTCTGAGATTGTATGGGGTTACTTCACCTACAAGTGGTGTGATTATATTAGTTCCCCGATCCGACGCCAGAGGGGCGCTGTTCCCAATAACTACGCGAATAGCAAACTGAATAGCAAACTGGCTATTTTGACCCCTTTCCCGACCGAATTTCACCTCAATACTTGGCACATCAACTCAGTGAGCCAAGATCAACACGATGATATCATTAGTTCCCCGATCTGACGCCAGGGGGCGCTGTTCCCAATAACTACGCGAATAGCAAACTGAATAGCAAACTGAATAGCAAACTGGCTATTTTGACCCCTTTCCCGACGAATTTCACCTCAATACTTGGCACATCAACTCAGTGAGCCAAGAGCAACACGATGATATCATTAGTTCCCCGATCTGACGCCAGGGGGCGCTGTCTCCAATAACTACACGAACAGAAAACTGAATAGCAAACTGGCTATTTTGACCCCTTTCCCGACCGAATTTCACTTCAATACTTGGCACATCAATCAGTGAGCCAAGAGCAATACGATGATATCATTAGTTCCCCGATCTGATGCCAGGGGGCGCTGTTCCCAATAACTACGCGAATAGCAAACTGAATAGCAAACTGGCTATTTTGACCCCTTTCCCGACCGAATTTCACCGCAATACTTGGCGCATCAACTCAGTGTGCCAAGAGCAACACGATGATATCATTAGTTCCCCGATCTGACGCCAGGGAGCGCTGTTCCCAATAACTACGCGAATAGCAAACTGAATAGCAAACTGGCCATTTGACACCTTTCCCGACCGAATTTCACCTCAATACTTGGCACATCAACTCAGTGAGCCAAGATCAACACGATGATGTCATTAGTTCCCCGATCTGACGCCAGGGGGCGCTGTTCCCAATAACTACGCGAATGGCAAACTGAATAGCAAACTGGCTATTTTGACCCCTTTCCCGACCGAATATCATCTCAATACTTGGCGCATCAATTCAGTGAGCCAAGATCAACACGATGATGTCATTAGTTCCCCGATTTGACGCCAGGCATTAATTTTTGTTTTAAGAACAGCTGAAAATTATAACATGTCGCGACTTTCGCTTTCCTAGAACAGGCCAGCGGAAATACTGACAATCGGAACCAGAGGTGTGGATCTGTGACAAACCATCGGCTTGGAACAACAGTTTTTATTTCCTTTTGTTTATTTATTGACTTTATTCATTGATTTTGACATGAGTTAGGGTCGTTAAATGGGTCGGAGCCTGTCAAAGTCCCCCCCCCCTCTCCCCCCTTCAACAATATATACAAATACATTCATGAAGATAACAGTATATATACACAATATAATAAAACAGTTGAAATGTAAATGAAAACAAAGGTACATATAGTATACACAAAAGATAGTTAAAATACTATCATATGTAGCTGATAAATAAGGAAGATAAGATAAATAATTTTAAAAATACAGATGATATCATCAGGTGTAGCATGAACATAAGATAAGTAATGTGCTAAGATATATGTAAAATAACAATATCAAGAGATATGAGCTGGCATCGGAAATAAGTAACTGAGCTGGTAGACACCCTTGCAAGTGGGTTAGAGCCACCAAACTTGGTACACATAAACTACGACAGAATACCTACATGTTGGTACCGTTAGTTCCACGATCCACCGCTAGGGGGCGAATAGTGAACTGGCAGCTGAAGTAACTGGGCTGATAGGCACCCAGATAAGATAAATAATGTTAAAAATACAGATCGTATACATACAAATTGATATCATCAGGTAGCATGAAAATAAGATAAATAATGTACTAAGGTATACATGTGTAAAATAATAACATCAAGAAAATAAAAGGGTGGTAGGTGCGGTTCGATGTAACAGATGCCAGTGAGAAGAAATGTGAAAATTTTATGTCTATAAAGTCATGGAACATCTTATAACAACTGACTAGTCTATAGCATTGGTTGTTCTCTGCTTTACTGTAGCCCACTCTTTTGTAACAATCTATCCTAATCAGTTCTGTAGTTTAGTTTAAACATATTTTAGTACCTTCAAAATGGTAAAAGGATGGGGTAACACGTTCTGACAACTTAGATAAACCCTCCGTTCTGTAATTACCAGTTAGGCGTTTGGCCGCTCTTTTTTGTATATTTTCTAAGTTGTTCAGATTTATTTTGATAAAGAACACACAGTCGATCCATATTCTAAAGTGGATCCTACAAAAGATTGGTAGGCCAATCTGAGGTATTTTCTGAGGTAACAAAAATCGCAACATACCTAACAACCGATTTTACTTTTTTACTGACATATTCTATGTGTTTATCCCATGTCAGCTTTTCAGAGATATGTATACCATGTTAAGTTTCACAGGGTGGAGCTTCTAATACATTCCTACCGAGTGAGTACTGTCGTTTATTTCTTTGTATAGCCGTATGTCGTCTGCATACAGGCGCATTCTACAGGCCAAATTGTCGTTGCTATAGGTGATAAACAGCAACGGTCCAAGTGTTTTCTTTGTGACGCTGTCATATAATTGTTATCAATACAGAATTTCTCCCATTCTGTTACACAGAGGAACATAGTGAATTCTTAAAGTACACTTAAAGAATGTATTTCAATGCGCATTATATACCTGGGCGAAAAAATATATCTCATATAAATTGAGTCATATTCGAACAATATTCGAAATAAATAGGTCAACACTGAATAATAATGCGCCAGCTTATATAATTTCCATTGGTGATTTTTCTTTCCCATACATAACGTGCAGAGAAATTGCTCTGTCAGAGCATACTACAGACCTCTATGTGGAATTACATATTAAATGATTAATTTACAATCTGATTCATTATCCTTCTTTTTAATGCATATATGTATTCGCAGAGAAGAATTTTGTTACCATAGAGAAGCAATCTATATTACAAACATGTACTACAAGCTGTTTTCCATTGTATATACCCATGGAGTTAAAAGATAGAGTTTATTTAACTCCATGATATACCATAGTTTCAAGGCATGTGCAAAATTAGATGAAATAAACGGATAAAATGTAAAAATTACGACATATCTGATGTGGCCGATATCTTGAATTACCATGATACTCTGCTCTAGATTGTAGAAATAGACTGAGATTAACTAGAATTGATCAACTATACACTGAGACAGTTTTATCTCTCCGATGAAGAATTCATTTTCATCCAAAACCCCATCTTTTTTTGCCATTTCTACCATGGTGAACATGAAAAACAAGGCTAAAAATTAAATTGATCACCATCACCGGTAACTCACAATCACTATATATTGGACTATCAATTAAAATCAGTTTGTCTTGTTCTTCTCTGGGGAGGGGTATATCCTATTTTATCTCTTTTTCGACCCCGGTCGCTCGACCAAAGTATCACCCTCATCACAGGGGTCTAACTGACCCCTGGCCGCAGTCGAATGCACTAGCACAGTTCCGAAGAATATTAGACAACTTTTCGGTGTGGTCTCCGGAGCTGATTGAAACAGTCTACTGGCGAAACTGACGTTTCGATTGGTCAATTCTCGATGAGAATAGGGGACCTTCCATACAGCACAGTGATTTAGGGGGAGAGGCATCTGAGTGACAAACCGCAGGTTCGTTGTTTTGTTCGTTAACTAGCTTGAAATACCAGAAAGGCTGCCATAACAACATGTACCTTTATAGCCCATCTAGAACAATTAACTGGCGCTTTGGTTTGCATTCAGCAACAAAGCTGTACAGTCGACATATGATCGCCTAACAAGTGTCACCCCTACACAGTTAGTAATAGCATCCATTGCATCACACACTACGGCAGTTCCATGCGCATGGACTATATTCATGTGAATCTCAAACAAAAATCAACAACATAAACTCGTTATCAGTGAATCGGGGATATTTTGTTAATGAATAATGAGACTATTACAGTGATAGAAGAAGGTTTGTATTGGCGGAGTAATCTCAATCTGAGAGCTTGATTGGAGTTGCTATAGTATATGCGTATAGTAGTTTGGTAGCTCTGAACCACACATAATATATCTACCCGCCCAGTTACCTGTTAAGATGCCGATTACCTATTCGCCCCCTAGCTGTGGATTGTGCAACTAACGGTACCATCATGTGGGTATTGTCTCGTAGTATATATGTAACAAATTTGGTGGCTCTAACCACTTGCAATGGTGTCTATCAACCCAGTTACTTATTCAGATTCCAGTTACCCATTCGCCCCTTGTGGTGGATCGTGAAACTAATGACACCTTCAAGTAGGTATTGTCTCGTATTATATTTGTACCATTAAGTTTGGGAGCACTAAACCACTCGCAACGGTGTCTATCATCCCAAATACTTATTCAGATGCCAGTTACCTATTCAGATGCCAGTTACCTATTCGCCCCCTAGCCGTGGATCGTGGAACTAACGGTACACTCTTAAAACGCTAATGTTAGATTTAACATCTAAAGTGTTGGGGGAGGGAAAACACTTAGAAAGTGTTGTATTCACCACTTTTAAGTGTTGGATACACCAGCTTAAGATGTTGCATATTACACTTATATGTGATAAATACAACACTTTCTAAATGCTTTCCCTCCAACACTTTAGATGTTAAATCTAACATTAGCATTTGAAGAGTGTACCATCATGTAGGTATAATTGTCTCGTAGTATATGTGTACCAAGCGTGGTGGCTCTATAGAACATGCAAGGATGTCTACCAGCCCAGTTACTCATTCAGATGCCAGTTGCCTATTTGCCCCCTGGTGGTGGGTCGTGGAAATAATGGCACCATCAATTAGATAGTGTGTCCTAGTATATATGTACATTGTACAAAGTCTGGTGACCAAAACCACGTCAAAAGGTGTCTACCATCCCAGTTACTTATTCAGATGCCAGTTACCTATTCGCCGCATAGAGGTGGGTCGTGGAACTAACGGTACCGCCGGGTAGGTGTATGTGTAGCAAGTTTGGTGGCTCTAAACTTCTTGCAAGGGTGTCTACCAACACAGTTACTTATTCAGATGCCAGTTCACGATCGTGGAACTAACGGTACCATCATGTAGCTATTGTCTCGTAGTAAATGTGTACCAAGTTTGGTGACTGTAAACCACATGGAAGGGTGTCTACAGACGCTAGAATACCTTTAATCGTGAACTGTGAACTGGCATCTAGCTTCACAACCGAATAGCAAATTGTGAATCGTGAACTGGCAGCTAACTTTCCGAACAAACAATGTGGGTGCTGTGGGAGTTTACCCCTGATATTCGCGTTTATTCTTATTTGACGTGTACAATTCTAGGTTACATGAATCAAAATACTGTTAACAGATAGAAAATATTTTTGGAATACGTTGTTTAATTCACGATTGACTATATTAAGACGTTTTCTCCTCGCAAACTTTGCAGTCTTTTTCGTCGACTCGACCCCAGCTCGGTCGATCCGACAAAGAGTCGGCGATAAAACTCCAGCGCTGTACGGTCTTTTGCCTTATCATTTTGAGCAGAAGTCAACATTTCTTGTATGAAATATGACCGAATCTACAATGCTGATCCCGAATATTTCAAAATATTTGACGCGTCTCCAGCCGTTTTTATTGTCACTATTGTCGTGTCTGATTAGCAAGTTTTAGATCCACTTTACCTCGCCTCTTTCCAGAGTTTAAACGCTGCTCGTAGAAATAAATTCGTTATCCTCTCTCTGCTCGTTTGCTACTGGATTTTATCCTGTTTCCTGGCGAATGCCACATTCGCGGTCGTGTGGTATTTTCGCCCGGAAACAAGGTAAAATTCAGTATCAAACTCGGAGTGACAGGATATAACTTATATTACCGGTATAATATGATCTTGTTACTTGGTATTCCTGCCTGATATCAGATCAGTATACAAGCAATACAATAATCTCAGTGAGAGTCCTAGTCAGAATGCTATGTTTCTGTTGTGTAACTGATTGAAGTGTTAAATTGATGGCAAATAGGCGGGCTTTGTTCCGGTGTTATACAAAAGTTGACGGAAACAGAACCATTATCTACTCTAGCCCAGTCATTTCACCACTAATCACTAAAAGTTCAGTGACGAAAAAAATGTTGGATTTATCAGCCACACTTGTATCTTGAGAAGAGAAGGCATCAGATAAGAAGTTGCATAATATATTAAGCCTCCTACATACGTTTGCTCAAGTGTAGTCTACAGACAGATGTACAGGCTAACAATATGCCAGTGTGACAAAACGATTATATACCAATCATTAAATAATCATGAATGATCTTTGAATCCAACAAGCTAAATTGTGTCAGATCGAATTGAATCAAACTCTATGCCAGCTATCTTGTATCGAATCGACATCCCCGACGCATTCCAGCTCATTGTTTTCTCGAAATCACGTTTTCCAGATATGATTTCCGGGAATGATATATAGAGGATTTTCATAATCATTTTGTATTTTCAGGAAGGAATTAATGTACTCGTATCAAGCATACATAAATGATAAACACCTCAGACTTGTAAATAATGAAGCACTCTTATTAACAATGTATTAACTACACAATTTCTGTATATCATTAATAAGGATATAAATACAGATTGCCTGGTGTTAAAAAATCGCACAATATAAAAAAAATGTATATACAAAGTTAATGAACTTCGATCCTGCATATATTGTTTGGAAAGCCTTTGACTATCTGCTGGGCTATGATAATTGTTTGTGTTCAATTATGCCAAATTTTATATTCTGTTTCGATAGGGGAAGTGCTACCTAAATTATTTATACCAGGACCATGACTGGTTAACTATAAGCATTTATTAGCAATTTGATAAAACCGTGATATTTTAACGTTTAGCATCTACATGCCCATCTTGGTAACGTTCACCATAGTTGCCCAATCCTGGTGTCATCAGATGTTTTCAAAATCTGCTTCGGCTATGTGAGGCAACTGATACGTTTAAATTACAATACCTATTTTCAGCAAATATCTTTTGATTTTACTGAAGCATGCAATAATAATTCACATGGCTGTCGCAACGTTGTGAATAAAAGGATTACATTTCCATAATCTTCAGTTGTCTGTATCACGCTATCAAATGTTATTCAACTGTGAGATTATATTTGCTATTTGGTGAATGTTTATTTAATAAAATTCATTTGTTTGATTAAATTTGTCTATGTAGTATAAATTTGCTCATATATTAATTATATGAGCCACCGTTCCATACAGTAGAGAATATATGGTGAATAGTATTGTTACATTTAATTTCCTGCGAAGTATATATCTCACAGTATAAGGTATAACCGAAATATTTATCAACTCACGTGCCGTATATTAAAAGTCTGCAAATTAATCGGTTTAATTTGCACCTGATGTCTCAGTGTGGCATATATAATTGCACATAATATAATTATTTGGATATCTTTGTATTGTGTACGTCATGCTGTGTCATAAGGGCCTGTCCAAGCTGCAATATCTATTGTCCGCATATGGTAAATATAATAGCAAATGTATGGCGCATATAAGTGAAATATATGGCAAATGATGCACATTTATAAATGCTGGCAAATGATGATGCAACGATATTTATTTTCTACAGTAGGCAATACAGTATCATCCATATATTTTCTGTGTTGACTTGTCATTTAAATACATTTGTCTATATTTGTCTTTCCATTGAAACACAATACGTAAACCAGGGTCACGATGTGTATGTTAAAAGCATGCAAATTTTATCCGCATATGTTAATATTTACAGGTCTGTTTTAAGTTTTGCAAATATAACAGTTATATTCACCTTACATTTAGTGGTGATGTTAAATAATTTCAAATCAAGATTTTCGTGTTGTGTTGTGTGATTTTGTGTATCTCAGGTAAGGAAGCTTGTCTTTTCAACGGATATTGGCCTGCCATTTCAACGCTGTCGTCCTGGCTTGTGTTTAGGGCTGAAATGTCCCGCTTTCGTGTGTCGATTTGCTTTCCTTTGTTCATAGTCGTACGACAAAAGTTGACTCACAGAAGACTTGTCTTGGCTCTAATGGCACGCTTTCCACAACCAATTTTCTTCCAATATGGTTCAAAAGACAATCCAGGAATACTATAACATCAGAATAACTTCAACCTCGTCTGCTAGTACTGATAAATATCTAGATATTCGCCGGTCGAACAGGAGCTGTGTTTCAACCGTCCTTACAGTCCGCCATCTTGGATCAGCTTCTGAGTTGATGTGCCAAGTTTTAAGGTGAAATTCGGTCGAGAAAGGGGTTAAAATAGCCAGTTTGCTATTCAGTTTGCTATTCGCGTAGCTATTGGGAACAGCGCCCCCTGGCGTCAGATCGGGGAACTAGTGGTATCATCGTGTTGATCTTGACTCACTGAGTTGATATGCCAAGTATTGAGGTGAAATTCGGTCGGAAAAGGGATCAAAATAGCCAGTTTGCTACTCGCGTAATTATTGGGAACAACGCCCCCTGGCGTCAGATCGAGGAACTAGTGATATCATTGTGTTGATCTTGGCTCACTGAGTTGATGTGTCAAGTATTGAGGTGAAATTCGGTCGGGAAAGGGGTCAAAATGGCCAGTTTGCTATTCAGTTTGCTATTCGCGTAGCTATTGGGAACAACGCCCCCTGGCGTCAGATCGAGGAACTAGTGATATCATTGTGTTGATCTTGGCTCACTGAGTTGATGTGTCAAGTATTGAGGTGAAATTCGGTCGGGAAAGGGGTCAAAATAGCCAGTTTGCTATTCAGTTTGCTATTCAGTTTGCCATTCGCGTAGTTATTGGGAACAAGGCCCCCTGGCGTCAGATCGAGGAACTAGTCATATCATCGTGTTGATCTCGGCTCACTGAGTTGATGTGCCAAGTATTGAGGTGAAATTCGGTCGGGAAAGGGGTTAAAATGGCCAGTTTGCTATTCAGTTTGCTATTCGCGTAGCTATTGGGAACAACGCCCCCTGGCGTCAGATCGAGGAGCTAGTGATATCATCGTGTTGATCTTGGCTCACTGAGTGGATGTGCCAAGTATTAAGGTGAAATTCGGTCGGGAAAGGGGTTAAAATAGCCAGTTTGCTGTTCAGTTTGCTATTCAGTTTGCCTTTCGCGTAGCTATTGGGAACAGCGCCCCCTGGCGTCAGAACGGGGAACTAGTGGTATCATCGTGTTGATCTTGACTCACTGAGTTGATGTGCCAAGTATTGAGGTGAAATTCGGTCGGAAAAGGGGTCAAAATAGCCAGTTTGCTATTCAGTTTGCTATTCGCGTAATTATTGGGAACAACGCCCCCTGGCGTCAGATCGAGGAACTAGTGATATCATTGTGTTGATCTTGGCTCACTGAGTTGATGTGTCAAATATTGAGGTGAAATTCGGTCGGGAAAGGGGTAAAAATAGCCAGTTTGCTATTCAGTTTGCTATTCGCGTAGTTATTGGAAACAGCGCCCCCTGGCGTCAGATCGGGGAACTAATGATATCATCGTGTTGATCTTGGCTCACTGAGTTGATGTGCCAAGTATTGAGGTGAAATTCGGTCGGGAAAGGGGTCAAAATAGCCAGTTTGCTATTCAGTTTGCTATTCGCGTAGTTATTGGGAACAGCGCCTCCTGGCGTCAGATCGGAGAACTAATGATATCATCGTGTTGATCTTGGCTCACTGAGTTGATGTGCCAAGTATTGAGGTGAAATTCGGTGGGGAAAGGGGTTAAAATAGCCAGTTTGCTATTCAGTTTGCTATTCGCGTAGTTATTGGGAACAGCGCCCCCTGGCGTCAGATCGGGGAACTAATGATATCAACGTGTTGATGTTGGCTGACTGAGTTGATGTGCCAAGTATTGAGGTGAAATTCGGTCGGGAAAGGGGTCAAAATAGCCAGTTTGCTATTCAGTTTGCTATTCAGTTTGCTATTCGCGTAGTTATTGGGAACAGCGCCCCCTGGCGTCAGATCGGGGAACTAATGATATCATCGTATTGCTCTTGGATCACCGAGTTCATGTGCCGAGTATTGAGGTGAAATTCGGTCGGGAAAGGGGTTAAATTGACTATTATTGTTTTGATGATAAAATAACGACTGGTCCCCTTCGAATAGCGAACCGCTAACTGCGAACTGCCGACTAACTTATAATACCTTGAAATTACTCCTGATGATTGCTTATTGTCAGCGATGAATAAACATATATGGTTGTAAAAATGTTATCAGTGTTAATTGTGTACAATATAAACAGTTGTTGTGGGATTACATTCTGACAAGTTCAATAAAAAATATAACAGCATGTGGGATTAAAAAGTATGCGGTGACGACAATAAACAAGACAATATAGAACAAACTTATCAAAATAATAGGCGTTTGCCATTAAAAGCAACAAACCACAATTAAATCATGGACTGAAATCTACAAAACAGTTAGCTTTGATTGATTGATAAAACAATAAAATCTGACAAATGTATATTATATGGAACTGGTCACTTTCCTATGTATATACATACCGAAGTCAACCTTACCTGGTCTTTGTTTATTGTCACCACCGCCACCGCTTTTAATCCCTTCAATAGTGTATCTTATCTTTTTTATTGAAGTTACCAGAATGTAATGCCACTTTACAACCATATATGTTTATTCATCACCAATTATTTCAACACCTTAACTGTATATTTACCGTTAGGTTTCTCTGTAAAATTACTCCTGACGATGGTTTGAAGAAATAAACCGAAATATTGAGCCACAATGAATTGCTTGTCATTCTTCGGAGTGCTTACTCATCTTTGTTATGCAAAGCTAGTCAGTGGAAATTCTAATGCTTATTGTCACCATACCGCATATTAAATACCGCACTACTGTCGAAGACCGGCGATCTGTATGAAGAAAGTTGGGAATTAAATAGAACTCTCATGCCTGATCAATCTGAGTGATTGAATGTGATTTAACGTCGCTTTCAACCATATTTCAGTCATATCACTACGTTGGATCTTATTCCTTTCCACAACCGGGAACCCCATGAGTAGTGTCCTATTATTTCTTACACCGAGAAAATTAGAAATGGCATTCCACCTCTCTAAGGGTGACATTTAATGCATATCCTTCACAGAGTACATAAGAGAGAAAACCCAAACTGCGCTATCTGACATCAATTTACCGGGTATTCAAAAAAACAAGTGAGAAATGACTACATTGTAGTCAAAACCTGCGGTAGTGGCAATAATACAGTGAAAGACATATCAGCGGAGGTAGTGGTAATTGTAGAAAAAAAGCGCCATCTGCAAGTGTTTTCATGCCAAGGGAAGTAATTTTCAACTTCTAACCCACAATCGTAGGAATTGACTAACAGGTTTGATACCATATATATATATTCACTTTCCCGTTCAAATTCCGACAATTTTGACTGGTCCGCGCCGTCTATACTAAGTTGACAGACGAAGTCACAATGATCGCTTTGGCAATGTCTTGGTACAAATATCGTGTATTCCAAGTTTCAAAACATTCGATTCAGCCGTTGATTTTTGCAAATGAAAAAGGCTTTCAAATATTTGGAAATCCAAACAAATTTCAAGGATTTAGTCATAGCGCGAACATCTACGCTCTTCAGTCTCCCTTCTCGCTTACTTTCCGAGCAAAATGAAAAAATTATATTTCCTTCAAAGTTAATTTTCAATGAATTTATTATCAGGTCTATCACTTTGATCTGTGAAACTATGGAATGGGGTTGAAGGCTTTATCGAACTGTTCAAGAGGCATAATGACATTTTTCACGATTCAAATTGACGCCTGGGACAGTCTTGATATTCGATTAGAATAATAAGTTAAGTTTCTGCAGTTATGTGCGTTATCATCTGCAAACTAAATACGGAACCTTGACACTCTTTTCCATGCAGCAAGCCAATATCAATACATGGTTTGCTCTTTCTATACAAATGATTACCTACTTCATCCTTAGGAGATATCACCTCATCCGACATGTTTGGTCAAGCCTTTTCGAAGGTTGATAATTTTATTAATTTTTTTTTTTTTTTTAAATCAAATTCTGCAAATAAGAAACATTTCTTGTCAGTATCTATGGATATCTCCCTATAATCAATTCGCGAATATGTTTGTCATTAAGTCATTCGGAAGGTGATTTAAGTGCGAAATTTCAGGGTTAGTTCACTAAACAAGGTCTGTGTGTATAAGAGAATCATGTCGAATTCTCGTTATTATCTTTTGGTACATCAAATTATTGTATTCGCGAAAACGACTTCCAAGTCAATATGAAAGGTATCTAAGTATCAAAATAAATTATTAAAACACTCAAGGAAATCAAGGTCCTAGCTTTTGACAACGAGGTCAAATAGATCGCTTTTATGGTCAGTATCTGCTAATATATGACGTAATTTCATTCGTAAAACTGATTGACAAAGTAACGTAAATTGTGAAGTGTAGAACCAGTAAGTTCTAGCATAAATGGGCTCTGACTTGAGAGAATGATGTCAAATGCAACATGTTTCTGCCCATTGTCTGCTGATACACATAAGTATTGATTTTACGGAAGTGATTAATGCAATTCTAAAGGGATTATGAGTGCGGAAGAGGACGAGAACATCTATACCAGCGAAGCAAAGCCCTGGCTTGCGAGAATGAGGATAGAGCGACTGTGTTCCGAAAGAGGATCATTCGAAATAGCTATGTACCGAAAGTACACAATATAACTACACAACTGTACTGTTCGCGCATAGGGTTATCTGAATCATTAAATACTACATAGTCATTTATGTATTATAAAATCATTTGCGCATAAAGTCAGTTTTGAGTATTATCAACGAGTCGGTATAGCTAAGACATTAAGTGCAAGTCCAGGGATTGGAGGATCATTGTTTCGATTCCCACAGAGGGTTAAGTTATTATTCCTTTCAAAACATATTTCCATATATGCGAATTGCTTGGGGGTAAAGTTAAACATCTTTATTCGGTGAAAGTTGCTGAGTTGTTCCGTTTACTTCTGAAACGTAATTGTTGCGTTTGTTTTTATGATTCATGATCTATAATTTGATACCAAGTATTATTCAATGTTAATCATAATGATAATGCGTTACTTGTTATGCTTCTTCACCAATTTGTGTTTTATCTAGATTGGGTAGATAAAATGATTACTAGAAGTAGTGAACTTATTTTTCTACTTTCTAAGACAGTCGCCTGTGACTGTATGCAAATTAGCTGAACCACTGACAAGGTTGCGGCTCATCTTCCTTGGTATATAAGAAATCCAAGGATCTTAAATTGTATATACATGTGCATACTGTTCAATGAAAATGGTAATATCTGAAGACAGTGACTGATGTGACGACCGACAGATTTTAAGCGACTGACGTAAGAGAATTGAAATCTGAACGGAAATCAACGAAGCAATAATTAATTCCACCGAATATAGTTGCAAATGAATTCCAACGTGCCTGACGTGCGTGTCATGTGAGATTGAAAAGGAAAGTGTGGCAGAGATCACACTCTCTTAGCGCATGCGTATTTCAAAAAGTCACAAGAAGAAGAACAACAACAACAACGCGAGCCTCCCGTAGACCTGCGTGCCGCAGGTAAAAAGGAAACCGGAAAATTGAGTAATGCTCCTTGGGTAGGTAGAATGTAATTTTCCAAGATTCACTCTTAAATTTTAATCATCTCAGAAACGCCAGTTTGACTTTCCCCAGTTTTCTCTGTTTTGAATACCCGGTATTTAGATATGTCATATAGGCCTTTCGAATTCTTGTCCCTCTCACAGAAAAACTAGGAGCGAAATACAAAACTGGCATATCTGACACGACTAAAAATTGAAGAGTGAATCTTGGGAAATGATATTTTGTCCACCGAAGGGGGACGATGTAATAGGACTTGCCTGTCTCGAAGCAATATGGGACAGACATACCAAACTGGCGTATCTAACATTACTAAAACTTCAAGTTAATCTTGCGAAATGGAATTTTATCTACCCAAGGGGGACTACTCAATATGGTTTGTCTGTCTCGATGGAAATATGGAAGCGAAATACTCGACTGGCGTAACCGACAGGGCTAATAATTGAAGAGTGAATATTGGGAAGTGATATTTTTTCTGCTCAAGGGGGACGACTCAAAATGTCTTGTCTAAATCGAATGTGAGTGAGTTAGGGTTTAACGTCGCGTTCAGTACTATTTCGGTCATATTTCGGCGACGATATAACTAACTACGATATGATTAGCTGGACATGTGTGACTTAAGCTAAATCGAAGCAAAATATGAGGTCATCATACCAAACTGACGTATCTGACATGATTGTACATAGATAGTCGCACATGTCCAACAAATTATATAGTAGTTAGTTATATCGTCGGTATATGGTCGAAATAATGCTGAACGCGACGTTAAACCCTAGCTCACTCACTCACTCATGACTAAAACTTTAACAGCGAACCTTGGGAAACAGAATTTTATCTAGCCAAGAGGACCACTCACTATATGACTTGTCTGTCTGGACTAAACAAAATTGGGAGCGTTTTACCAAACTGGCGTATCTGACATGGCTAACAAGAGCCCAAGGGGCTTCAATATACGCCCGTATATCTGGAATTACATCGGTCCAAATTTCAAGGTTGTTTAATAGCCTTGATTCCAATTGGTAGCTAGCCTAAACTTTTGTCCTTCTGAGAATGTAACATAGATAACATCTTATATTGAATGATAAACTAAAACGAGCTTAACTCTTGGTAACTAGTTGGCATTGAAGCAAGAGCCGAGAGGTCACATATCCCATACTGAAATCGACAATATTCAAACACAAGAAAATAGTAGTTTCCTGCAAATGGATTCCTTTCAGACGAGAGAAGTTTTCATGAAGGAAGAAGAAACTGACGAAGTAAACCTTTGTTCTTGAGTTAATAAACAGGTATGAAGTTCATAAAGTACCCCTCTCCCCGTTAAATTAGTAAATATATGGTTTTTATTTCACAACAGTTTAACTAAATATAGCTATGGTAGACAACTTCACAGGACGAATGCCATATACATATAGGGAAAATAACTCTGAATATTCCAACCTAACGTTTATGATCAGCTAAACGTGATTCAGTTTTGAAGGACTGTGACCTTGACCATTCACAAATTGATCTCAAAATTTATGCGAGTAAGATACACTAGAATTTTGGTACCATTCCATAACTTGAAACTAGAGATATCGCATGGACAACAAATGTTAACGGATGAATGGACAGAACGCAACATCACATTACAGGACTTCGACAGGCATATGAAAATGTGACTTTTAATGATTTCTTGATTTTGGGGTCAGTGACCTTGACCGTTGACCCACATTTTGGTGTGTAACACATGTCCCTCTAATGTATCTACCGGCAGAAAAAAAAAGTTATTTTTTAATGATTTCCTGATTTTGAGATCAGCGACATGATTTGGGGGGGTCAGTGACCGCGACGTTCGGACTTGACCTACATTTTGGTTTATGCTACATCATGTCCCCCTAATGTATCGACTGACACAGAAAAAAAGTAATTTTCAAAGATTTCTTGATTCTGAAGTCACAGTGACCTTAACTATTGACCTTGACTTAAATTTTGGTACATGACAAATCGTCTCCCCGTAATTTCTCAATGGACACAAAAAATCATGATTTTTAACAATTTCACGATTTTTGGGTCACAGTGACCTTGACCTTTGACCAGGTCTCTTGACCTACATTTTGGTATGTGACACCTCGTGTCCCCCATATGTATCTAATGACACAAAAACATGTTATTTTTAATAATTTCCTGATTTTGGGGTCACAGTGATCTTTGACCTTTGACCTTGACTTTACTTTTGGTATCCGACACTTCATTTCGACATTTATTAATTTTTGATGATTTCCTGATTTTTAGGTCACACTGACCTTTGACCTTGATTCTGGGGTCACAGTGACCTTGACTATTGACCTGGATCTAAATTTCGGTACATCACGAAACGGTTCCACTCAAAAATCATAATTTTTAACAATTTTGGGGTCACAGTGACCTTGACCTTTGACCTACATTTTGATAGGTGACACATTGTGTCTCTAATGTATCTACTGACACAAAAAAAATGTTAATTTTAATAATTTTCTGATTTTGGGGTCACAGTGACCTTTGACCTTGACCTATTTTTTGGTATGCGCCACTTCATTTCCCCGTATTGAATCCACTCACAAACAATTAGAAATTTTTAAAGATTTCCTGATTTTTCTGTCACACTGACCTTTGACATCTGACCTCGACCTACATTTGGTTAGCTAAATAATATATAGCCCTCAAGAGTATGAGGGCTATAGGTCGGCCCCAGTCACCTCCAGCGAGGGTTTTAGATAATTTTATTACGAATCACCCACCTCTGAACCTGCCGTACATCTAATCTCTATCCCCTCCTGCGCACTATTTCAAAATCTTGCACACTATTGTGAAATAGTAACGAATATATCGCCGTCTGAATTTCCCAGACGACTTCCACTTTAAACGCGCCATGTTAACTGTATAGAGTGACGTCACCAACATGGCGTGCAGAGAGCTAGAAGTTTCCGACTAGAAAATTCAGACGGCGATATATTCGTTACTATTTCACAATAGAGTGCAAGATTTTGAAATAGTGCGCAGGAGGGGATAGAGTTTACATGTACGGCAGGTTCAGAGGTGGGTGATTCGTAATAAAATTATCTAAAACCCTCGCTGGAGGTGACTGGGGCCGACGTATAGCCCTCATACTCTTGAGGGCTATATATTATTTAGCTAACATTTGGTATGCAAGACATCGTTCCCCCTAGGGCATCCACTCACCAAAAATTAAAACTGTAGATAGAAAACTGTCAATAAGATCAACGATTTCCTGATTTTAGGCAACAGTGACCTTTGACCTCTGAGCTCGACCTCAATTTTGGTATCCACTCACGAAAAATTGCAACTGTGGATAGAAAACTTTCAGATATAGATCGGACACAAACAATTCAGTGATTTCCTTGACCTTTGACCTCTCACCTCGACCTTCATTTTTGTACACGACACATCGTCTCCCCACAGGGTATCCACAAACCAAAAATAAGAACTGTAGACGGAAAACTGTCGCGACAGACGGACAGACAGACAGACGGACGGAAACCGCCATCACATAATACGTCCGCATTTTGGCGGGTGTATAAAAAATTCAAAGGAGAGAATATTACAGATATCTATGTTAGCGGAACAAGTAACTATGGCATATGCTTTACATGGTAAAATACGAGAGGTAGAATGAAATGACCTGTCTGACATTCCAAAATATTCAAAAGAAACAAAATGGAATGGAAAGCAATCTGGCGTATCTGACATGATCAAACTTTCAACAGTGAATCTGCGGGATGAGGGAGAGAATTTGGCTTAATGTCACACTCAAGTTTGTTTCATTTATATGGTGACAGTCAGTTTGGTTGGTGGAGGAAGCCAGAGTACCCGGAGAGTACCACCGCCCTTCGGTAAGGTGAATCTGCGAAAATGAGATTTTATCTACTCAAGGGGGACCAATACCGCATGTTGTCTCGAAGGAAAATGGAAGCGAACTACAAAACTGGCATATCTGACATCAATTTCAAAGGAGAGAATATATATTGCAGATGACATTTACGTATAAAGGGAGACAGCTCACTATGGCTTGTGCTTCATAGGGTAAAATAGGAAAGGTAGAACGAACTGACCTATCGGACATATATAAATACCGGTATTCAAAAGACGGAAACTGGAAGTAGAAGTAAACTGGCGTATTTAACATGACTAAAATTCAAGAATGGATCTTGGGAAATAATATTTTATCCACCCAGTTGGATGACCCAATCTGACTGGTCTGTCTCGGAATAAACTGGGACAGACATATCCATGAACAAAACATCGGAAGAGGGGACTGGAAATGACATTCTGTGTACTAAAGGTATGCATTTGTCGCAAGAAAAACAACTCGATGTGAAGTATTCTTTGCACAGTAAAACAGGAGAAAAAAGCTTATATCTGCCTTAACTGAATATTTAATCAAAGTGCCGTATCTGACAGGACTAATAAAAATTCGTGTGTCAATCTTGTAAAATGGTTTATCTGACATCAATAAGAGTTCAAGAGTGCATCTCGGAAAATGACATGTATCTACACAAAGGGGACTGTTCATTATTCAATATGGCTTGTCCGTCTCAAAGCAAAATGGGAGAGACATGCCAGACTGACATAGCTAAATATGAAGGTGACATAATTCCATCTAACTCATTGGTGCACTACATGTTGTATAATTCATTGTCAAATTTTCCGTTATTTCAGAAGTTACAGGGCTTTCCCCTACCTTCATTAAGGTCTTCACAGTTCAATAACTGTCCGTACACCAAAATTCTTTATCCTCGTCACCAATTTGTTGAGTCTTTAGGCCAAACGGAGAGGACAAACTTCGGTATAAAACAACGTCGATTTATTCGTAACTCAGGAAGACAGCTCGCCACAGATACAACGTATGACATGAAACAGTAACCAGGACCGGGAACGGATCCTCCGCATGATCAACTATATAACAAAAGGGACATCCAGTTATTGAACTCGTAGAAACCTCGCTCAGTGACAAACAATTTTATTTATATAAACATTTTATATTGGAGTAGGAGATTTGTCTGAAATTATTGAATATGATATGTAATATCGAGAAAATGAGTTGTTCACCAAGGTTTGGAATGATTCGCGTACCTATTCCGGTTACAAGGATATTGTCATTGATTCATTTTTTTTTGGCAATGCCATGGATTGACCAATCTTCCTTACACCTGTTCTATTAGTTGTGAGGCGGTCCCTTATTCACCGAGTTCAAGTTATGAACGGCGCTTATTTCGTTGATTCGGAATTGACATCTCTATAGCGCCATTATAATTACAATGCTGGTCAGTTAAAATTTATCGCAAATCACTAGATATTTTGTTTGGCCATTTAGCAAGATTCTGTAACTTAAATAAATACTGAATATACCGCCTAAACCCACCTTACTTCGCGCAGTTTCACTACTGGAAAAATCGCACGTGTTTTTCGACTCGGTGTCAACTTGTCATTGCGCAGTACCGGAAGTATTACGTTACCGAATTGACCGGAAAAGAAACAAAGCAGGTCGGTTGTTTCACATTCATTTCAGTCCCCGGAAACAGACGTTACAATAAACCTAAAAAGTTTCAATCGGATGCTTTACTTCAAGAAATATCAGGCATTAATTAGGAAAGTGGTCCGCAACTCCCCGTGATTCGGAACTCCCCCAAACACTGTATACAGTTTCTGCATAACGAAACTGGAATTGCATGGCCTTACGATGGGAATTCCAGGAATGCTCACTTTCGTTTTCCAAGGATAAACCAGATGCGACAGAGAAATAACTATGAGCTAGTCGACCCGAAATAACCAGTACTGGAAATAACCACTCCAAAACTCCCCCGTAATTTCTGGGAATGGATGACATCACCAAGCTTCATTCACAATTGACGAGAAAGACACCATGACATGTTTTATTCACGCGACAACTCGTAGTTTGCGGTACTGGCGTTCGAGACTAAGGTAGGCCTTGCATATAGGTTCAGGTAGGTACTGCATTTTCTTTTATATTTACATTCAGATTTAACTTATGCTTTCCTAAAAAATATTACAACTTGGCTAGGAATGGAACATATCCACGCTCTACATTTTGATCTACATATATCCGATAAGTCAGTCTTCTGCATAACGAAACTGGTATTGGGGATCCCCCGTGATCCAGGGGGATTCCAGGAATGCTTACTTTCGTTTTCCTAGGATAAACCAGATACGACAGAGAAATAACTATGAGCTAGTCGACCCGAAATGGCCAGTACTGGAAATAATCACTCAAAAAATCCCCCGTAATTTCTAGCAATGTATGACATCACCAAGCTTCATTCACAATAAACCAGAAACACAGTGTGACATGTTTTATTCACGGGACAACTCGTAGTTTGCGGTATTGGCGTTCGAGACTAAGGTAGGCCTTGCATATAGGTTCAGGTAGGTATTGCATTTTCTTTTATATTTACATTCAGATTTATCTTATTCTTTCCTAAAAAAACACGCTGTACATTTTGATCTACATATATCAGATAAGTCAGTCTTTGGCTGCAGCAAAGATGTGTGACCAGTGAAGTCGCCTTGATCAATATGCGGCTGTTTTTGTTTGTTTTTTTTTTCTCCGAAAACCATCCACCATATTGAAGTTTTATTTTTCTTTTCGTTATGTACAGATTTTTATGGACATTGTTTCAAGACAATGCCCAGTATCGAACGTGGCAACAACGAAGAAATATTTTCCAGGAGCAAGATTCTGATAAAACAATTCCTTCAACCTGGGTCTCGCTAAAATAATCTCCGTAAGTTTATTTATAGACAGTGCCGGAAGCTAATAGGGACATATTACAAATAACACTGAACTGATCTACAATAGTGAAGAAATCCTGCAAACGCTATTGCCAGCAATGTCTTTTCTCGGAAATTTCGGTATTGAAAGTGAAAGTACCGGGTATCTGCACTATCATTTGGTCGTGATGTTTGACGATATGGATTGGTTTACTGTCTGGCCCGACATGTGTTAGGGTTTCTGCATGTCTCGTCAACTTGTGAAATGGAAACGTTTATTACCCCCTGGGTTACGTTTGGCCTTGGGGTATTTTCATGGTCATGTCCGTCCGTTCGTCTGTCTCCGATTTCTTGGTAGGGTCATATAGTAAAAATCTCTATGCATAGGAATAGCAAAATTACATCACACATTCATAAGGTCACAGAGAAGAAATCTTATGAAAATCGGGTAGATTGACTCATATTTTCACAGGTCAAACTGTGTCAGTTATAATAAATTGGTTGTAACCACCATATCGCAAGAATGACTCTGCTTAGGAGCACCACACTTAATTCCCAAATGATTAAGATTTGTTTTGCTTTTATAATGCATTACTTCTTAAATTATGAAGCATGGAATAACAGAATACCATTATTATTACATCTTGTGCTTGTAAAGCTTATTGCATGTACTTTTAATAATCAGATAACCATTGAAGTTTATCTTCAGTTATGTTCTGATTATTAAAATGCGATAACTTCTAATGTAAATCGAAATGCCTAATGTCACAAGTCAAAGGCGCCTCAATTACATAATAAAATTGCACAATTTGATACATTACGAATAATCACATTTACTGCGCCCTTTCCACATTAATCGTTGGGCAATGCTGTCTTGTCCCAGTGGCGGCGACAAGTGCACAGCACGTGGGCCACGGCGTGATCTCCGGGTTCTCATGATGTTTATAACATGAAGCGGGCTTTTCATCTATTGATACCTGGTGTAAATATGATAATATGGATCAAATACAATAAAGAACCAATAAGCTTACATTTATGATAATTTTGGCGACTTCAGGTCGGAAATGTACCAGTTATTATCGATTAAAATATATTCTGGGTTAACCCTATCTGACCTGGGCTTTTTGTGACCTGTCCAGGGGGCAAATTAAAAAAAATGTGATAACGTATTATGCCACAGAGAGATAGTCTTGATAATTTTGATTACTTAAGGGGGAACTCAACTTCTGTGGGGGAGATATGTTGTCATATTTTTCTGAAAAATGACACATTGTTCTGAATTTTTTTTTTTCTTCTTTTTTACATTCATTTTCATGAAAACATTTCTCCTGGTTGATGAGCTTTCTGGAACTGGTAAAATTTGATATGCAAATAAGCTATTGGTGAGTTGATTAGATAGACAAATACGAATATTTAAGATTTTGATACCTTTGCAGTCCATTAACTCGTGTAAGCAGGTGTGTTAGTTTAAATGAATTTTTAATAAATATGAATCGCATGAGTACTCCTTTGTTACTTCATATTTGTTAATAAGATATCATAATCCGTGCAGTTCCCAAAATAAATCCCTTCATAATCTGTTGATATGTCATGAGAACCGTATTTCCATAAATACTTCTAAATAACTTTTTAGAAGTAGTTTTCATGATGCTGTAAATAAGCAATATTAAAAAGAAAAACTTATAGCTTTGTGACAGTTCCAGTGTAATCTAGCCATTATCTTGAGTTCATTTGGTGACTTCACCAAATACCATTTGCAATAAATTATATCAGCAGATTTAAACTTCAAACCTAATTTATCTGTAACCGTGGCCTAAAACTGGACCTAGAACGTTGGGGTTCTCTTTTAAATTAACCAGAAAGACCAAAGCACAAGTCACAGACAGAATTATATATATTATTATCATCATATATATAAAAGTAAAGTTGCAAGGGGTGAATGAATGTCCAAAACTCTGAAGTCGGAAGTCGGAAGTCGGAAGACGGAAGTCGGAAGCCAGAAGTCCGAAGTCCGAAGTCGGAAGTCAAAATCAAAATAGTAAACTTCAATGGTTATCTGATTATTAAAAGTACATGCAATCAGCTTTTCGAGCACACGATGCCATAATAATGGTATTGTGTTATTTCATGTTTCATAATTTAAGATGTAATGCATTATAAAAGAAAAAAAATCCTAAGTCAGAAGTAGGAAGTCAGAAGTCGGAAGTCGGAAGTCAAAAAGTAAAACTCTGAAGAACCCTCTCGGCTTTCGTAGAATACACATAGGTGTATACGGTTTCTGCATAACGAAACTGGTATTGGGGATCCCCCGTGATCCAGGGGGATTCCAGGAATGCTTACTTTCGTTTTCCTAGGATAAACCAGATACGACAGAGAAATAACTATGAGCTAGTCGACCCGAAATGGCCAGTACTGGAAATAATCACTCCAAAAATCCCCCGTAATTTCTAGCAATGTATGACATCACCAAGCTTCATTCACAATAAACCAGAAACACAGTGGGACATGTTTTATTCACGGGACAACTCGTAGTTTGCGGTATTGGCGTTCGAGACTAAGATAGGCCTTGCATATAGGTTCAGGTAGGTACTGCATTTTCTTTTATATTTACATTCAGATTTATCTTATTCTTTCCTAAAAAACACGCTGTACATTTTGATCTACATATATCAGATAAGTCAGTCTTTGGCTGCAGCAAAGAGATGTGACCAGTGAAGTCGCCTTGATCAATATGCGGCTGTTTTTGTTTGTTTGTTTTTTTTTTCTCCGAAAACCATCCACCATATTAAAGTTTTATTTTTCTTTTCGTTATGTATAGATTTTTCTGGGCATTGTGTATCGAACGTGGTAACAACGAAGAAATATTTTCCAGGAGCAATATTCTGATAAAACAATTCCTTCAACCTGGGTCTCGCTAAAATAATCTCCGTGAGTTTATTGATAGACAGTGCCGGGAGCTAATTACAAATGACACTGAACTGATCTACAATAGTGAAGAAATCCTGCAAACGCTATTGCCAGCAATGCCTTTTCTCGGAAATTTCGATATTGAAAGTGAAAGTACCGGGTAGCTGTACTATCATTTGGTCGTGGTGTTTGACGATATGGATTGGTTTACTGTCTGGCCCGACATGTGGTAGGGTTTCTGCATGTCTCGTCAACTTGTGAAATGGAAACGTTTATTACCCCTG
This sequence comes from Hanleya hanleyi, assembly GCA_036873755.1. Lineage (NCBI taxonomy): Eukaryota > Metazoa > Mollusca > Polyplacophora > Lepidopleurida > Hanleyidae > Hanleya > Hanleya hanleyi. The sequence continues at coordinate 34,591 of JAVTVY010022828.1, read as the reverse complement.
GGTTACGTTTGGCCTTGGGGTATTTTCATGGCCATGTCCGTCCGTTCGTCCGTCTCCGATTTCTTGGTAGCGTCATATAGTAAGAATCTCTATGCATAGGAATAGCAAAATTACATCACACATTGATAAGGTCACAGAGAAGAAATCTTATGAAAATCGGGTAGATTGCCCCATATTTTCACAGGTCAAACTGTGTCAGTTATAATAAATTGGTTGTAACCACCATATCGCAAGAATGACTCTGCTTAGGAGCACCACACTTAATTCCCAAATGATTAAGATTTGTTTTGCTTTTATAATGCATTACTTCTTAAATTATGAAGCATGGAATAACAGAATACCATTATTATTACATCTTGTGCTTGTAAAGCTTATTGCATGTACTTTTAATAATCAGATAACCATTGAAGTTTATCTTCAGTTATGTTCTAATTATTAAAATGCGATAACTTCTAATGTAAATCGAAATGCCTAATGTCACAAGTCAAAGGCGCCTCAATTACATAATAAAATTGCACAATTTGATACATTACGAATAATCACATTTACTACGCCCTTTCCACATTAATCGTTGGGCAATGCTGTCTTGTCCCAGTGGCGGCGACAAGTGCACAGCACGTGGGCCACGGCGTGATCTCCGGGTTCTCATGATGTTTATAACATGAAGCGGGCTTTTCATCTATTGATACCTGGTGTAAATATGATAATATGGATCAAATACAATAAAGAACCAATAAGCTTACATTTATGATAATTTTGGCGACTTCAGGTCGGAAATGTACCAGTTATTATCGATTAAAATATATTCTGGGTTAACCCTATCTGACCTGGGCTTTTTGTGACCTGTCCAGGGGGCAAATTAAAAAAAATGTGATAACGTATTATGCCACAGAGAGATAGTCTTGATAATTTTGATTACTTAAGGGGGAACTCAACTTCTGTGGGGGAGATATGTTGTCATATTTTTCTGAAAAATGACACATTGTTCTGAATTTTTTTTTTTCTTCTTTTTTACATTCATTTTCATGAAAACATTTCTCCTGGTTGATGAGCTTTCTGGAACTGGTAAAATTTGATATGCAAATAAGCTATTGGTGAGTTGATTAGATAGACAAATACGAATATTTAAGATTTTGATACCTTTGCAGTCCATTAACTCGTGTAAGCAGGTGTGTTAGTTTAAATGAATTTTTAATAAATATGAATCGCATGAGTACTCCTTTGTTACTTCATATTTGTTAATAAGATATCATAATCCGTGCAGTTCCCAAAATAAATCCCTTCATAATCTGTTGATATGTCATGAGAACCGTATTTCCATAAATACTTCTAAATAACTTTTTAGAAGTAGTTTTCATGATGCTGTAAATAAGCAATATTAAAAAGAAAAACTTATAGCTTTGTGACAGTTCCAGTGTAATCTAGCCATTATCTTGAGTTCATTTGGTGACTTCACCAAATACCATTTGCAATAAATTATATCAGCAGATTTAAACTTCAAATCTAATTTATCTGTAACCGTGGCCTAAAACTGGACCTAGAACGTTGGGGTTCTCTTTTAAATTAACCAGAAAGACCAAAGTCACAGACAGAATTATATATATTATTATCATCATATATATAAAAGTAAAGTTGCAAGGGGTGAATGAATGTCCAAAACTCTGAAGTCGGAAGTCAGAAGTCGGAAGACGGAAGTCGGAAGCCAGAAGTCCGAAGTCCGAAGTCGGAAGTCAAAATCAAAATAGTAAACTTCAATGGTTATCTGATTATTAAAAGTACATGCAATCAGCTTTTCGAGCACACGATGCCATAATAATGGTATTGTGTTATTTCATGTTTCATAATTTAAGATGTAATGCATTATAAAAGAAAAAAAATCCTAAGTCAGAAGTAGGAAGTCAGAAGTCGGAAGTCGGAAGTCAAAAAGTAAAACTCTGAAGAACCCTCTCGGCTTTCGTAGAATACACATAGGTGTATACGGTTTCTGCATAACGAAACTGGTATTGGGGATCCCCCGTGATCCAGGGGGATTCCAGGAATGCTTACTTTCGTTTTCCTAGGATAAACCAGATACGACAGAGAAATAACTATGAGCTAGTCGACCCGAAATGGCCAGTACTGGAAATAATCACTCCAAAAATCCCCCGTAATTTCTAGCAATGTATGACATCACCAAGCTTCATTCACAATAAACCAGAAACACAGTGGGACATGTTTTATTCACGGGACAACTCGTAGTTTGCGGTATTGGCGTTCGAGACTAAGATAGGCCTTGCATATAGGTTCAGGTAGGTACTGCATTTTCTTTTATATTTACATTCAGATTTATCTTATTCTTTCCTAAAAAACACGCTGTACATTTTGATCTACATATATCAGATAAGTCAGTCTTTGGCTGCAGCAAAGAGATGTGACCAGTGAAGTCGCCTTGATCAATATGCGGCTGTTTTTGTTTGTTTGTTTTTTTTTTCTCCGAAAACCATCCACCATATTAAAGTTTTATTTTTATTTTCGTTATGTATAGATTTTTCTGGGCATTGTGTATCGAACGTGGTAACAACGAAGAAATATTTTCCAGGAGCAATATTCTGATAAAACAATTCCTTCAACCTGGGTCTCGCTAAAATAATCTCCGTAAGTTTATTGATAGACAGTGCCGGGAGCTAATTACAAATGACACTGAACTGATCTACAATAGTGAAGAAATCCTGCAAACGCTATTGCCAGCAATGCCTTTTCTCGGAAATTTCCATATTGAAAGTGAAAGTACCGGGTAGCTGTACTATCATTTGGTCGTGGTGTTTGACGATATGGATTGGTTTACTGTCTGGCCCGACATGTGGTAGGGTTTCTGCATGTCTCGTCAACTTGTGAAATGGAAACGTTTATTACCCCCTGGGTTACGTTTGGCCTTGGGGTATTTTCATGGTCATGTCCGTCCGTTCGTCTGTCTCCGATTTCTTGGTAGGGTCATATAGTAAAAATCTCTATGCATAGGAATAGCAAAATTACATCACACATTCATAAGGTCACAGAGAAGAAATCTTATGAAAATCGGGTAGATTGACTCATATTTTCACAGGTCAAACTGTGTCAGTTATAATAAATTGGTTGTAACCACCATATCGCAAGAATGACTCTGCTTAGGAGCACCACACTTAATTCCCAAATGATTAAGATTTGTTTTGCTTTTATAATGCATTACTTCTTAAATTATGAAGCATGGAATAACAGAATACCATTATTATTACATCTTGTGCTTGTAAAGCTTATTGCATGTACTTTTAATAATCAGATAACCATTGAAGTTTATCTTCAGTTATGTTCTGATTATTAAAATGCGATAACTTCTAATGTAAATCGAAATGCCTAATGTCACAAGTCAAAGGCGCCTCAATTACATAATAAAATTGCACAATTTGATACATTACGAATAATCACATTTACTGCGCCCTTTCCACATTAATCGTTGGGCAATGCTGTCTTGTCCCAGTGGCGGCGACAAGTGCACAGCACGTGGGCCACGGCGTGATCTCCGGGTTCTCATGATGTTTATAACATGAAGCGGGCTTTTCATCTATTGATACCTGGTGTAAATATGATAATATGGATCAAATACAATAAAGAACCAATAAGCTTACATTTATGATAATTTTGGCGACTTCAGGTCGGAAATGTACCAGTTATTATCGATTAAAATATATTCTGGGTTAACCCTATCTGACCTGGGCTTTTTGTGACCTGTCCAGGGGGCAAATTAAAAAAAATGTGATAACGTATTATGCCACAGAGAGATAGTCTTGATAATTTTGATTACTTAAGGGGGAACTCAACTTCTGTGGGGGAGATATGTTGTCATATTTTTCTGAAAAATGACACATTGTTCTGAATTTTTTTTTTTCTTCTTTTTTACATTCATTTTCATGAAAACATTTCTCCTGGTTGATGAGCTTTCTGGAACTGGTAAAATTTGATATGCAAATAAGCTATTGGTGAGTTGATTAGCTAGACAAATACGAATATTTAAGATTTTGATACCTTTGCAGTCCATTAACTCGTGTAAGCAGGTGTGTTAGTTTAAATGAATTTTTAATAAATATGAATCGCATGAGTACTCCTTTGTTACTTCATATTTGTTAATAAGATATCATAATCCGTGCAGTTCCCAAAATAAATCCCTTCATAATCTGTTGATATGTCATGAGAACCGTATTTCCATAAATACTTCTAAATAACTTTTTAGAAGTAGTTTTCATGATGCTGTAAATAAGCAATATTAAAAAGAACGACTTATAGCTTTGTGACAGTTCCAGTGTAATCTAGCCATTATCTTGAGTTCATTTGGTGACTTCACCAAATACCATTTGCAATAAATTATATCAGCAGATTTATACTTCAAACCTAATTTATCTGTAACCGTGGCCTAAAACTGGACCTAGAACGTTGGGGTTCTCTTTTAAATTAACCAGAAAGACCAAAGTCACAGACAGAATTATATATATTATTATCATCATATATATAAAAGTAAAGTTGCAAGGGGTGAATGAATGTCCAAAACTCTGAAGTCGGAAGTCAGAAGTCGGAAGACAGAAGTCCGAAGTCGGAAGTCAAAATCAAAATAGTAAACTTCAATGGTTATCTGATTATTAAAAGTACATGCAATCAGCTTTTCGAGCACACGATGCCATAATAATGGTATTGTGTTATTTCATGTTTCATAATTTAAGATGTAATGCATTATAAAAGAAAAAAAATCCTAAGTCAGAAGTAGGAAGTCAGAAGTCGGAAGTCGGAAGTCAAAAAGTAAAACTCTGAAGAACCCTCTCGGCTTTCGTAGAATACACATAGGTGTACACGGTTTCTGCATAACGAAACTGGTATTGGGGATCCCCCGTGATCCAGGGGGATTCCAGGAATGCTTACTTTCGTTTTCCTAGGATAAACCAGATACGACAGAGAAATAACTATGAGCTAGTCGACCCGAAATGGCCAGTACTGGAAATAATCACTCAAAAAATCCCCCGTAATTTCTAGCAATGTATGACATCACCAAGCTTCATTCACAATAAACCAGAAACACAGTGGGACATGTTTTATTCACGGGACAACTCGTAGTTTGCGGTATTGGCGTTCGAGACTAAGATAGGCCTTGCATATAGGTTCAGGTAGGTACTGCATTTTCTTTTATATTTACATTCAGATTTATCTTATTCTTCCTAAAATACACGCTGTACATTTTGATCTACATATATCAGATAAGTCAGTCTTTGGCTGCAGCAAAGAGATGTGACCAGTGAAGTCGCCTTGATCAATATGCGGCTGTTTTTGTTTGTTTGTTTTTTTTTCTCCGAAAACCATCCACCATATTAAAGTTTTATTTTTATTTTCGTTATGTATAGATTTTTCTGGGCATTGTGTATCGAACGTGGTAACAACGAAGAAATATTTTCCAGGAGCAATATTCTGATAAAACAATTCCTTCAACCTGGGTCTCGCTAAAATAATCTCCGTAAGTTTATTGATAGACAGTGCCGGGAGCTAATTACAAATGACACTGAACTGATCTACAATAGTGAAGAAATCCTGCAAACGCTATTGCCAGCAATGCCTTTTCTCGGAAATTTCCATATTGAAAGTGAAAGTACCGGGTAGCTGTACTATCATTTGGTCGTGGTGTTTCACGATATGGATTGGTTTACTGTCTGGCCCGACATGTGGTAGGGTTTCTGCATGTCTCGTCAACTTGTGAAATGGAAACGTTTATTACCCCTGGGTTACGTTTGGCCTTGGGGTATTTTCATGGTCATGGCCGTCCGTTCGTCCGTCTCCGATTTCTTGGTAGCGTCATATAGTAAGAATCTCTATGCATAGGAATAGCACAATTACATCACACATTCATAAGGTCACAGAGAAGAAATCTTATGAAAATCGGGTAGATTGCCCCATATTTTCACAGGTCAAACTGTGTCAGTTATAATAAATTGGTTGTAACCACCATATCGCAAGAATGACTCTGATTAGGATCACCACACTTAATTTTCAAATGGACTTAAAACAGAAGCCTGTGAGACTGACGTATTATTTCTGGGTCGCTGGTTCAAATTTGTCCATTCGTCTCCAACTGTTCATTACCACCATATATCAAGTATGATAAGGTCAAGTTTTTCTAAACTTACACCAGACAAGCATCGGGTCATTGAATACAACCAAACTTTTAGGTACGTTCATCAGTCTCTATTTTCTCATCAACACCATATGTCAAGAATGAATAAGCCTAGGTACACCAAACTTACATCACGCGTGCATGTGGTCACGAAACAGGTAGCCTATCGAAATTCAGTGAGATCGACCAAGTTTTTTTGGTCACCAGGGCAGATTGTGTCGGTGTGTTACCATTTGATTATCTGAAGAATGTCTGCCAAGGAGCACCAAACTTGCATAACACATGCAGGTGGTCACAGAGCAGAAATCCTCGCAAAGAGAGATTGATCTAATTTTTGGGGTCACTGGGTCAAAGTTGTTCCTTTTGTCACCTATTTCTAACTACCCTAACTCAAGAATTGTTTGCCTAAGCTTACTGACCTTTCTCGGGACACATACTTGGGTTTCTGCCAAACTTGACACTGAAGTATTGTCATCACGAGTGTACGAACGAAATTGTCCATCTGTCTGGTCATTCCTTCATTCTGCGAAGAATTATACAACATGAGTTGCACCCCTGAGCTAGATGGAATGTCGCCTCCATTTTTAGCCATGTGTGAACAAAGTGGGTTGGAAGAACAAAGGGACAAAGATAGAATGACGTCACTGATCCTGATCCCTCTTCTCCTTGCTCCTGTCTCTCGGGAACGTAGATTTCTTCTTTTTCCAAAATAGGGAACCTGTTGCAAAATGCACTCAATATATTTCATGCCAAACTATCTAAGCACCGCATTTGCCTGTTGATATGCCACAGGTAATATATTCGAGACTCTACCAATTTTCATGCGTTTTTCACCAGTCGGCTACACCTTTGCTAGATTTGCTCTTATAATTGGGTGTAGTCTACAACATACAGTGATACCATTTGGGAGTTAGACTGATTCATACTCCTTATTTACTGAATAATGAATCCGAGGCGGATGGTTTTATTTAAAGTTTTACCACTGTGGGCGTACACGAGACATTTTGTTGTTGGGACGAAAGGCGGTGTAGAACGGGCACAGGCATTCAAATATCGATCGCTAACAAATGGCCTCATTTCCAGTAAATTCGGAGAACTCCGTTCAGATGTTGGAAATGATTATCAATCAAACTGTGAGCCGATGGTTTATATATATGGTTTTTATTCGGCCTTTTACCCCTCGGCCAACTTTGGCCTAGGGGTATTGTCGTCATCATGTACGGCTGTCCGTCCGTCCGTCCGTCCGTTACCGCGATATCTACAGAACCGTTTCATGCATGGCAACCAAACTTGTTACATCTATTTATCTTCACGTAAATCAGAAGCCTATCGAAAATGAGTCATCTCGGACAATATTTTGCAGAGTTATGCCCCTTTTTACAAATAAAAATCCATTTATGATTTGTTATTGTGATAATTTCAGAACCGTTCCATATACAACATCCTAACGTGATACAGTTGTTTCTCTTGACCTGAACTAGATGCCTATCGAAAATGAGTCGTGTCAGAAAGTATTTTGCAGAGTTATGCCCCTTGTCTAACAAAATCCACTAATTCCAATGTTAAGTTTGCATATTATTTCTATATCATGTTAGTATACTATCACATTTATTTATTGATTGGATGACTGGAAAACTTTTTTTTTTTCAAAGAAAGTACACTTACAATACCAGGGGTAAATATTTCTTCCCACAAGCCAATCAATTGGTAGAGACACCCTTACATTATAATAGCTGGGGTTCAGAGCCGAGGGGTTTCGATAGCGCAGCTTCATGTTAAAGATAATTTGGTTCTGTGTAGGACAATGGTCCCAATCCATGATGACGTATTATATTTCTCTCAGTCACGTGATGAATTTTGTTTTCATTCATCTGTACGACACGTGAACACTCATCCAGAAATATAACATCGATTGTGTAACATGAAACCAATTAAATTGTCATTGTCAACGCAAAGTTCATGTCCCGCAAGGCGTGAAGGCCTATATGTAACCCGATACACCAAATTAAAGCTTGCTCTTCATACTGTGCCAGTTAGCTTAGGGACCTTGTGCTGGCAGTTAAGTTGATGTCATGCTAATTGAATTGTTTTACGATCCTCACCTCTCATTTAAATGCCATGGATCTTGGGGGCCTGCATTGCATCAAGGGATAGAAGTGGTATTTTATTGTAATAGGTGTAGGGGGCCTACGTCATCAGGTTTCAGGACCATTGTGGTTTAATTTTTTCGTGCTTCACTTATTTTCCTTTCAACGAAACTGTTCTAATACATGTATATTATTTTCTTGCAGTTAAAAATTTGTTCATACTGAAAAACTGGACCATACGGCGATGGCTGGGAAATCCAACATCCTGTCATCGGGAGCAGATACCAAGGACATGTCAATATTCCAAGGCCCACAATGTCTTATTGATTCTGAAGCCAATGGTAAATTACTTGCCAACACAGAGATTCTTCAACAGTTTCACAGAATAGAAGAACCTCTAAATGTTGTGGCTATAGCGGGATTGTATAGAACAGGGAAATCCTATCTGATGAACAGACTGGCTGGGCAGTGTAAAGGTAAATATATCCCAAAATATATCAGCACATGGACGGTAAGGGTGACCAGAAATTTTAAGACAAAATTTGAAAAAAAATGTGGTCAACATGATTTGATTGATTGATTGATTGTTTATTCACCATTTCATCAAATTTATATACAAACATAATATCTGATACGGCTGTATAAATGGCGGGAATAAAACCCCAGGGGGCTTGTTCTATCCCAAACTGGTAATATTTAAGAAAGTATGCGACTGGCTACAGCAGGGTAAAAAAGATACATGCAGGTGTTCAGTTTCTGCTGTAATTATTACGATATGTATATATAAATATATGCAGTAAATATATGTATAAGGTGAATATATAATCGAGATCAGGTGCTGTACATATAGTGAAATTCTGTCAATTTGATAATTCTGAGAGTCAAGAGATGATCTTGATGGTCAAGAGATATTTCGCCACAAAAAGTATGGCCAATCACGTCTATACTATAAAAGTTTGGTCACTGGCCGCATTTCGCTCTCCTCTCTCTCTCTCTCTCTCTCTCTCTCTCTCTCTCTCTCATCTTTCTGACACGGTCCATGTAGTTTTACTGCCATCATGAATGATCTTCTTTGAAAATACCCATGTTACCTCACAGCGCTGTCTCTCCCGATTGCCCCTCAATAAATTTCAACCAACCTCCTGATGAAGATCTGTATATTTCTTAACTAGTTCTACTGAGAAGCGCACTCTGTGCGACTACTTGAACAGACTCTGACTGTTTGAAATAACTGTCAATGAACGTGTGTCGCCACCTTGGTGGGATGTCGTCTGATTCCCAGTTCTTGCGGGGAAAAATGGGAGACGAACCCTTTGAAGTTTCGGTCGGAACGACATGGTCAAAAGTCAAATCGAAACAAATTATGAATACGAACATCTGAATTCAACACAACCAGAGGGGACGAAATTTTCGAAACATTGACTAGAGCTTAATTCGCTAAACTACTCGTAGGGGTCATGAGGTCACGAATGATGTTCAGAAATCCTATTAATAAAACGGCTGGTCTTCGTCCTGACGGATTCGTTTTCTGTCCTGGCTCGACTATGTCACACGAACCAGAACTAGGATGGTGATATGAATCCATACCATAAACCTCGCCCGAAATCTAACATAAGTAACGCGAACTCTGTACCCTAAACCGAACCCTAGGCTTTTATGCTTTAAACATAGACAAGGACACACATTATAGCAGCTCTCCCCAAGCTTTAACACGTCTTTCACATCGCATAGTATAACTACGGTCGAAGAGGGCCACGTTGCATACGGGACGATAAAATATATTGATACCTGAATAAATCGTGAAACGCTGAATTGTTTAACTTCCATATATTATAGGTTTTGCTCTTGGATCCAAAGTGCAGTCAAAGACGAAGGGAATATGGGTTTGGTGTGTCCCTCACCCAATATATCCAGGACAAGTCTTGGTTCTCTTAGACACAGAGGGTCTGGGGGACATAGAAAAGGTATATTTTTCTCATGAGTGGATACATTAGGGGGAAATGATGTGTTGAGTACCAAAGTAGAGGTCAAAAGTTCAAGGTCACTCAGCCCGAAGATCAGGAAATAGTTGAGAATCTTGATTTCGTGTTATTATTTCAATTCAGGGCTGTCAGTTGTGACCAAATTTTGTGTATACCACCAAGTCATTGCAAACATTCATTTTGAGATGTGATCTCTCCAGTTCTAGATAATGCATTGTGTTATCCGGGTATGTCTGGAAACAAGAGCGAATACACAACCTTTGATTTTATTAATAAAAATGTCATTGGCCACTAAATTCACAAACAGGGCAATGCTGTATTTTGGGAAAGATAATTGTTACACTCCAAAACTAAAATCTGCTTGTTGTGCGGGCGTATATTGAAGTCCATTTTGACTCTTGTTATTTTTGTCTTTACCATGATGGACCTGAGCTCTGATGATGTATTATCTCTTTCAATCACGTGATAAAGTGTGCATTCATTCATTCATCGCTCATGCAACACGAAACTAATTAAATTGTCAACGCACAGTACATATGTCTCAAGGCGTGAAATCCTATATGTAACCCGATACACCAAATTAAAGCTTGCTCTACCGATTATGCCAGTCCAGGAACCTCGCGCTGGCAATTTGGTTGATGTCACATTTCATGAGGGAAGTGACCTGCTGATTGAATTTTAACGATCCCAACCGGCCATTTAATTGTCATGGATGTTGGGGGCCTGCTTGCATCAAGGGATAGAAGTGGGATTTTATTGTCATGGATGTAGGGGGCCTACGTCATCAGGTTTCACAGTTCGTGTACTTTATTTTGTTTCTCTTTACTATGTGTCCCGAAAAATTCATTCATTCATCCGTTGTATCTAGCTGAGGATGGATCCGGCGTCGTTATAATTGATGCTCATCGTATGTTTTACCACTATATGTCACGAAGAAATATGGCCAATCTTTGTATTCTATTGGAGATAATTCACCTTTAGATTTCACTGTAAAATACATGTAAATGGTACCGGTATATGTTAGATTCATTCATGTTAGTGCAGTATAGCTAACCAAATTTCAGTCCTGATCAATTTAGATTCGATCATGTTAGCACATTATTGCCAGCCAAAATTTCCAATTCAATCACAACTTTGTGGTTATCCACAAGAACCCACCACTGTATCTCTTAAAGAATCCAAGCTCAAGCCCTTCAAAATAATTGGGTCGTGGACTGGAACATTACTAGAGATGAGTTAAATCAACCTAGATGTTGTTAGATCCAGGTTAGCGACCATCAAAAGATCATGTAATACAACACTTGGGGTTTCCGGTTTCAGGGAGATGCAAATCACGACAATTGGATCTTCGCTCTGGCCACGCTGCTGAGTAGTACCCTGGTGTACAACACACTTGGGGCCTTGGACCAAAGTGCACTGGAGAAGTTGAAGTATCCTTTGAGTCGGTGTATTTACAATGGGAACTTATTTATCAGATCGGTTATCCTGAAGCCATAACCAACGTAGAAGACATATACAGGTCAGAGAGAACCAGCTCTCTAAAATGGAGCGTAAAAACAGTCGTTTTGCCCATTAAAGTAAAGAATATCTGCCATCGGCGACAATGGATATATATATCCGCATCGAATGGTATAAAACAAATTGTCGTCTAAATAAACTTGCATAATAAATGTTTTGTTCTCTATTAAAATTAGACCTATGCACATTTCCATCGAAAAATGGCTGTTTCGAAATGTAACAAATTATAAACTAAGTGGCCTGACGATTTTGGATTGCTGTGATGAATAAATCAAAAGTTATTTAGCAAACGACCTTTTTTACCTCAATTTCAGAGAGTTACCTGATAATGTCATGATGCATACCTCAACAAGTCTCAAGAAACTTAACAACTGCTACATTACTACTTCAGGCCAAGTTCAACCTACATTGCTATTTGAGTTCCACCTGATATTAACGTATTATCTTTTTTCACTGGAGAAAATATCTATATCATTATTGAAATTAATGTTTTACATATTAAATTTGTCCTTTACTTGAATCAAGCTTCATTACAGAAATATCCAAGCACATCAAAACCAAGGATGACGAAAACGGAAACAAAAATTTTGACTGCTATTTCCCGATGTTTGTTGTCGCACTGAGGGATTTTTCTTTAGAATTAGAGATAGACGGCGTAGAGGTTGACGCCAACGGATACCTTGATCATTGTCTTGCACTTCGCAAGGAAACGGACGAAAAAAGTCGAAAATTCAACGAGCCGAGAAGATGCATCCGAAGATTCTTCAAAGACCGAAAGTGTTTCACTTTTGACCGACCAGGAGGGAAGAAAACGCTCATTAAACTGGAGACTCTCAACGATTCGGATTTGGAAGAAGATTTTGTTGAGGATGCCAAGATATTCTGCGACTTCATTCACAAACACTGCCCAGAGAAAAAGCTGGACACCGGCATGCCCGTCAGAGGAACAAGTATGTATTCTTAGAATATATGGGGTAATTTTGAAATTTGAAAATAAGCAGGTAAAAAATGAAATCGAGAAGGTGAAATCGCTTGTGAACGACGGCTGCATATCGAATGTAGAATATGACGCCTGAATTCGCAGTTTTAAATTGATACTAAATCGCATATTAGCGTGCATTCAACAATGTATCCATCATACACTGCCAAAAATACCCTACTTATTTAAGATAATGCCCTAAAATTTTCTTGAAATAAGATAATTTTACTCAAAATAAGTTAAATTTTGCGAAAATTTTTAGATTTTTTTGCTTGTTTAAGTAAAATATACTTACCCCACTCCAAATTTTACTTAAACAAGAAAAAAAATCTTAAAATTTAAGAATTTTTCTTAAAAAGATCTTGTTTTAAGAAAAATTCTGAAATTTAAGTATATTTTACTTAAGCAAGAAAAAAAAACTAAAAAATTTCTTAAAATTTAACTTATTTTGAGTAAAATTATCTTATTTCAAGAAAATTTTAGGGCATTATCTTAAATAAGTGGGGCATTTTTGGCAGTGTACTGGTTTCACTTTGAATGTAATTCAGAATACCATATCGATCATGAGTGAATAATCAGTCATTGGTGAAGACTTCAAGAAAATAAGGCCATACTATCTTTCCGGTATCATCGGGAATTGCTGATCTCTTTTGCGACTGGAGTTTAAAAAAGTGTATTTAATTGTAAAAAGCATTGGGATAAATAATGTTGGTCAGTGACACGGATTTGACCATATCTTGATAGCCGGCATCATTGAATACAAGCCTCCAGTCATTCAATATTCAGTTGTTCAATATTCAGTCGTTGTCCTTTAAACAATTTCCGCTTTCATAATCTAAAGACCTAGTTCGTATAACAGCATTAGCACCAAAATCAATAAAAAAACATAGTATACATAAACATAGGCTAGGTTTTCTGCAAGAGAGAAGCGGTCAACAGTTCTCAATGATGCAGATAAGACATCACGATGATCCAAATAGCAAATCCCTATCGCTGATCAGTATCAGCCGTGTGGGCCCATGAACTTCAAGATCCTCATGGTTCTCATATGAACAGTCACAATCAAAGCGTGACTGAGATACATCATTCTTTAGATGACGACTTTACAACGAATATTATGGATTAAGAATACTGATCAGCGATACGGATTTGATATTTTTGGAACATCATGATGTCTTGCCGGCATCATTGAAACCTGTTGACCGCTTCTCTCTTGCAGGAAACAAGCCTATGTTTATGTATACTATGATTGTCTTTTTGAATTTGGTGCTAATACTGTTATATGGAATATGGAATAGGTCTTTGGATTATGGACGCGGATATTCTCTAATGGACGACGGCTGAATTATGAATGACGGACCAGACGCTTGTAATTACATTCATTCTTGCATTCATACGATTTTCTTTTAAAAAGTCGTTATCCAGAGAATGATTTATCTCAGTCTCGCTTTGATTGTGACTGTTCATATCAATGTCATACTGAGGTACATGGGTTTCACACGGCCCCGGGTTGAACGGAATTAGATACAAGTTTCGAAACGCAACGCCAAAGATCTTGATCTTGAAAACTGTTGAGACGGCATTTCTTTTGTACATGTAAAGAACTAAGCTAGGATATGGACGGGAACTTTTTTTTTATGATGTCTTGCTCCTAAATTTCTTCTATTCGCCCGGAATAGTGGTGATGAATCTCGGCTTGCATCGGGATGTCCAACATGACATGTCGAATTGATGTTGATCCAGCAATCTTACATATTTTACCTATTTCAGTGTTTGCAACGTTGGTGTCTACGTACGTTGAGGCCATCCGCAGCGGAGCTGTTCCCTGTATTGAGAACGCCCTAAATACAATGGCTATTCTAGAGAACACAAAGGCGGCGGAGCAAGGTGTGAAACTTTATCTCAAGCAGATGAATGACAAATGATGATTTCTTATAGAAACAAGACGCATATCTGGAGTTCCTGAAAGAGAAATGGGTCGAGGGACAGTCCATACTTGCCGCTGATAAGAAGGTATCGGAAGGAGACAAGAAAGTAGAAGGTTTGTTCCAAATTCTAGAACCACATAAACTAACATCTTCCTTAGATGACAAGACACTCTCAAGAACAGGTAGAATATGTAGCTTTGGGAAGTAGACAACGATTGTGAGCCTGGGAAGGTAAGGGAGTATAGGGGTGAAACTGGAGAATGTCGAGAAGTGTATGGGACCTGTTGTTTTCTGTTTTGGTCGTTTCCCTTCAAACGTGATATATATAGCTTATATGCTCACAAACCAAGTTGAGAAAGATTTAGCTTGTAAGTAAACCTTTGAACACTCGTTGTGTCTTCACGACAGGCAGTTTGCCAGGTCCGCATCGAAGCTCATAGAGGGACAGCACAGATCGAACGAGCGAGTTTCAACGGGCTTATATGAGCTTGTCTCTTGTGAAAAACAAAGGAAAAATTTTAAAATGTGCCAATTATTGGCATACAGCTGGAAAGAAATTTTAAATATTTGGTGCGAAAATGTTAACTAATATAAGGTTTGGTATTTGACAATTGTATTTGATATTTGACAACTGTATATGATATCGATCCATAGCTTTTCGCATAATCTATAATACTGACATAATCAATACAGCATGTTTGTGCATTTTCCCCGTTGTTTTGCACGAGAGCCCAGCTCATACATGACCGATGAAAGCTCACTCGTTCGGCCAGCGCTGTTTCACCCCTTTTGAGCCGGCGCGTAACAATCGCGCATCTACCAATGAGTCATTGGCAGTTTTTTTTCTTCTGCTCATCTGTCTGCGTTACATAGATTGTTCTGAAGAGTATTTCGTCTCGATCTCTCTACCTCAGAGTAGCGAGCAAATTGCATTTCTTTTCCAAACCTTCATGTTATGAGAACAGAGCTTTTGGAGAATTTCTCGTTTACGACCTTATTTGATCTAGAGATGAAATCTATAGTTTTGTCACCAAAGGGCCTGTGGTGCGTGCGCTTTGTAAAAATGGTGTTCTAATTTCCGCTGTTGGCAAAGCGAATTCAAAACTTGGGCAACGATCGGTGTAAGTCTCACGAAGTATATTTGACAAATTTTTCCTTTTGTACAGGACAGGTCAAACAATGGCTTGAATTGAGAAAGTTAAGCCTGGATTTTGGTCGCCTGGAGACTGTGCTTCTCACAGACTGTTTTTCTGCCCGACAAAATGACCTCAAATATCGATGGTCATGTGACATAAAGCAAAATTGGTTTCATAGTTGCATTTGTACCAGGAAATACGGGATCATTGTCAACGAAAGAACTCGATTTTGGAAGTACCGGGCAACAAATTACAAGTCCATATCTATTGCGGTTCAAGAATTATAAGGTTTTCAAAAATGAGCCAGTCCCGTCATGTAACATGTGTTTAGAAAATTGTCTCTGGAGTCCAAACAATGGCTTGAATTGAGAAAGTTAAGCCTGGATTTTGGTCGCCTGGAGACTGTGCTTCTCACAGACTGTTTTTCTGCTATTACCTTTTCA
Organism: Hanleya hanleyi; assembly: GCA_036873755.1. Lineage (NCBI taxonomy): Eukaryota > Metazoa > Mollusca > Polyplacophora > Lepidopleurida > Hanleyidae > Hanleya > Hanleya hanleyi. Next base: position 18,355 of record JAVTVY010022828.1, on the reverse strand, counting down.
ATGGAAGTTCTAACACCAAAACCTTGACCATGCTTTGTTCTCGAACTCGAATGCCTGGTTTTCACAAATATGTCTTTTCGGTTATTGCAGCTGAACGCCAGAAAGCCCTAGAGGCAGAACGCCTAAGGGAGGTTGCCGAGAGAGAAGCCAGAGTAAAGGAAGAGCACGCCAAAGACATCGAGAGGATGATGAAAGAAAACATGGAACAGTTGGAGAGAAGAAGAGCGGAAGACATGAAGAATATGCAGGAACATTACCAAGACGTGACCAATAAACGTCTTGATGAACAGCAAAGGACCCTGAAGGAAGGATTCAAAAAGGAAGCTGAAGATCTTCGAAGGGAAATCGAAAAGTTGAAGCCTAAGCCCCCGCCCCCGCCTCCGAAGAAGAAATGCTTTGCTGACACGTCACTTGTCAAGGTTAAACTTGTCAACGAGAAAATCACAACAAAAATGCTGTCGGAAGTGAGCCTTGGCGAGAGAGTGGAGTCATTTGACTTCGAGACGGGTTGCATTGTCTACAGTCCCATTTACTTTATCACTCATTACGGCGAAAACATCGCCGCTTCTGGATACGATATGGTATTTCTGAAACTGGGCAATGGGAAATCTGAGCACGGACGGGAAAAGGGTATTCGGTTGGATGGAAGCCACTTGCTGTATGTTACCAAAGCTGATTGGGAAAAGAGACAGCCTCCTAACTATCCGATTAAGGCATCCGATGTGGTCGTTGGCGATCTGCTCTGGGTCAGATCTGGGGATGTCTTGGTTCCCCAGAGAGTAACAGAAATTCAGAATATCAAGGTCGGAATTCGCCATCCTATGACTATGAATCATGTCATCATCGTTGACGGTGTTCTGGCCTCCGTCCACATACACCACGAGAGGTTGTACAGGGCCCTTACTTCTCCGTTACGGATCCTCTACTCCATGGCACCTTCCCTGGTCCACAGTGACTTTGTCCGGAAAGCCGTCAATGCATGGGATTACGTTGAGAACTTCTTGTAAACGGTGACCCATTTACATGATATTGTCGATTTAGAAACCAGAAAATTTAATTTAACTTAGTCCAAATTGTTCCCTCACATCATTAAAAAATTAATATAACGCGCATTATCCTTTCGATATTAGTCATTTCACTTACTGTATATTTGCAATTAGCCGAGAGTTAGCCTTTGTGCAAAATTATTCCAGGAATGTGTTTTGTACAGAACAAAATATTTTATTTGTCACTGTAAACGCTTACAATTAAAATTGCCGTAAAACTGCGTTAATTGGCATTAGAAATTGGGCTTCCGTAGCTTCTGTTTATGGTCTATACTATACATTATAGCTGGAACCAAAATATTTTGATGTAGTGTCCCGCCAGTTATGGCGACAAAGAAACGATTAGTTTTGGTTCTGGTGTCGTAATATAGGTGTATTTCAAATTCCATGCTATGGGGTATGCCAAAAAGCCCTAATACGATAGTCCCAAAAAACGTGTTTGAAAGCAATTTCAAACTCCAGTCTGAGTGAGACGCTGTTTTACGTAACCTTCGACTGTGAGCGTTTATAAAGTTTGCGGAAGACGACAATTGGTTTGTCTCTGATCGATACTATTCTGTGAACCCTCACAGTAATACGCGTGACGTCCGATTTTTGCCTTTCTCATATACGTCTTAGCATGAATTTTTAATGTGTCTTAAATATGACACCGTGAACCAAAATGACATGTCGTGTGTTGCTACATTGAAAACATTGGCTTTTGTTCAAGGTGTCATCTTTTTATACGTCATGAGACGAGGTCGTGTTAATGCGATAGTAAGTTCTGTTAACATTTGTAAGCTGTGCTACATCTCCAGTTCTGAGTCTCGTGTATTGATGACAACTTTGGGTATAGGGCAAAGAGGAACCCTATCAATTTCGAAGTTAAGCGGTCAAAGATCAAGGTCACTGTGGCCGAAAATCAGTAAAGCTAGAAGTGCAATCGAAGGCATCTTCACATATCCAAGTCGACCAATACACGTGCTGCCCTGGCTGAACATAACACATTATCTGATCAGAATACGGGATTGGTGATGTCATAGCTCTATAAATATTCCGTGGTCTATATTAGGAGAAGTGCAATGTATGACCTCTTTCAAATTCAAATTTGATTGGCTATTCGAAAGAAATTAACATCAATACAACCACCACTTGCCATATTTGGAAATCACACAGGCAGACCTCCAAGAAAATCTTCGCTGCATGATGTTGGCAAGCTTCTATCTTGATTGGCTATATGACATCACGTGCGTTTCCCGGTTTGAACAATTTACTCTATTCATTAGGTCATGGTAAATTACGGAACGTAAGTGTAGTATTTAACTTGAAATGTGAAGATGAATCCAAGGATGTGGATTTTGATGGCGAAGAAGCCGGTAGATCTTCACCCCTTAGCCAATTTTTGCCAAGTGGTTTTTTTCATCTGTCCATCTTGCTTGTTAACACAATATATTTGGGAGAATTAACATATACAACTGGCGATGGTGATTGTCCTTGACCTATTTTGAAAGGTCAAATTCTAGTATTGGTAATATATTCTGAAGGATTATATCTATAGGCTCTCCAAATTTGTACTACATATGCAACTGATGATTGACTGGAACTTTTATAATTTGACTGACCTTAACCTATCTAATCAAGGTCAAATTCAAGCTATTGCAATAAATCGGGATCATGACTAGCTTCTCCAAATTTGTATCTCTTAATTTTTTGTTTTTGCAGTCAAAGGTGTGCGTGAGCGTATGTTGAATCCTATACTGCTCTTGTTGATATATTAAAAATCGATACTAAAATGTATACGAAAAGGAAAAAGAAAACCAGATGAAAGTCGGTCGACCCCGTTTTACGTCACCTTTGGCTGTGGTTATTGCCCTTCCCGGAAAGTGTCTGATCTCCCCTGATAACTACCGCTCTTCAAGGTTAGAAGTATGAAAAGCTGCTTCCGGTTCGCCTCGGTTTCACTTTTACGAAAGGACCACGCATTTATTTTGAATAATATATTGATAAACTATTCCAGAAAATTTGTTTGAAAAATATTCTGTCTAAATTGTCTATATTACGTGTACATTAGTAAGTTAATTCTCTAGAAAAATATAGAATATTTAATTACTAAAACTAATTGTGAGGGCCTTTGATACTTACCGGAACTGCTCTATACCAACACGCCCCCAGTGGAACAAGGGAGATAAAACCCTTTGCGAATTTGGCTATATGAACACGTCACCCTACACACAATGGATGTTGGTCGGCCTGATTAATTCTAGTCTGGTTCGTAGATGAAATTTACATATCTGATTGTGAAGACTTTAGATTGTATAATATATCAAGGTTAATTTGATGAAATATGGTTGATGCTTTTCCTGAAGGCGGTGTTGTTAACCCATTTTGTTCAAATGTGACAAAACGGATTATCGCTACATGTAGTCAACCGGTAAATTAGTCAAAACAGCGAAAACACTAAATCTGTCAGAACTACGGCAGAATCTTTATGGATATATCGTTTTATCCGTCGGGATAAAATATAATATATATTATGTAGTTAGTAAAATTTTCTAGCCAGAGCTTTAAAATATCCTTCCGCCGTCTGACTGAAACACATCCATTTAAAGAAAGAGTGCTTGATTTGTACATTGATGTGCTAGTGTTGTTTGTTTCTTGTGATATATTTATATTGCTTAGGGTCATTACTTTCAGAATATATCAGTTGCAATATTTGATTATGTGATAAGTAGTAACTTTCAGTGTTTATCCATTTTATTGCTATTAATGTGCAGTAAGGAGGCAGAAGACATAAGCGGAGATCGGGTTGGGTGTGTTTACATCGATTTAAAGAAAGAGTGCTTGATTTGTGCATTGATGTGCCAGTGTTGTTTGTTTCTTGTGATATATTGATATTGCTTAGGGTCATTACTTTCAGAATATATCAGTTGCAATATTTGAGCATGTGATCAAGTGGTAATTTTCAGTGTTTATCCATTTTATTGGTATTAATGTGCAGTAAGGAGGCAGAAGACATAAGCGCGGATCAGGTTGGGTGTGTTTACTTAATCAGTGGCGTGAGTTTTTTTCTCGTTTCAAAAGATGTGTTTGATCAACGGAATTGTACCAAAATAAATAGTATTTAACACCAACATTATCTTGCTTTCATATATATTCTCTTTCTCAAGTTTGTCAATATAATCGACTCCTTGTAGATCCAGATGTACAGTGTGTACTGTGGAATTTAGTTTGCGAGCCTCTTTTTAGGCTGTCCCCATTTCCCGGTGGATTTGTTTGTATGGCCAGGCCACAGCTGATGTGTAGCCCCTTTGTCTGGTACGATTATAACTCCACTGTTGCTGTGCTGTTAATATGGTATACTCCCGAAGCATTTCTATCGTTGGATTGGTGGCACCAACTACCAGTCAACAAAATTTAGGTTAGTCTGTAATGTGAACTCGGCATAGAGACTGGAGACGTGGGTGGGTTCTAAAACTGGTGTTCCATACCGCTGGTGTTGCATACCGCTTAACCCGTAATAATGTTTCATTAATGTTAAAAGAATAAGAAACATTACGTCTAGTGGGATTTCTTGTACAACCCGTCCACTGAATATGCATAGTTCTGAACCAATTCCATTTCAACAAATTATAGTGAGATGAACGGTGTACGAAAATAACCGTTGAAACTTTTTTAGATGAGTTTTAATCAAATGACATTCATTTTCCTGAAACCGTAATATTGCGTCATTATTAGGAGAATGAAGATATTTTGCATTTGAGCACAACAATTTTTGTTAGCCCCCTCCACGTTAGCACCCATCAAATCCGTGATCGAAACGAGTCCAGTCACCACCTCCTCCACACCGAGTAAACATTCCAGGTCAACATCAAGTATTGCAGTGCCCACTACGCCTGAAAAAACCATCGGATTTCATCATCCACAGTGAACGCCGTAACTTGCCGACAACGACAACCAAAGTTGACGCACCGACGATCTCGGTTCACTCGTACCAAATTTACAAGATCGGGTTACCACGACAGCGGATACACCTCCGATCATGGACCCCCGGTGGCAACATCCCTTCCCCTGCCTCATTGCGAGGCCGACGGGCTCATGCAAGACGCACTTCGTTCAGAAACTCGTTCGACACTCCGAAAACATGATTACCTCACCCATTTCCCGGATCGTGTGGTGTTACGGAGAATGGCAAGCATCGTATGCAGCAGTGCCCAACATCACGTTCGTGGAAGGCCTACCCACCCTCAACGACTTGGAATCGGACACTTTGGTAGTCATGGATGATCTCATGGCGGAGACGGATGCTCGGGTCACTCAGCTCTTTACCAAAGGCAGTCATCATCGGCGGCTCAGCATCATCTACATAATCTGTTCAGTAAAAACAAAGAACATCGGAACATCAGTTTAAATGCCCACTACCTGATGATGTTTAAAAACCCGAGAGATACCACTCAACTGCGGCACCTGGCGAGACAGATGTACCTCTGACGCACCCGGTTTGCGTTGGAAGCCTTTGAAGATGCGACAACTCCTCAACACGGGTATTTGCTCTTCGGCCTGAAGCAAGCCACCCCCGACCACCTTCGACTACGGACCGGTATTTTCCCTGGGTAGACCCACCACGAGTTCATGCAAAAATAATGTAAACACACCCACAGTGGGTTAAGCGACAGTGAGAATGTACAATAGTACAGTCAGACGCTTCACGTTCATGGACCAATACAAAACCCCTGAACCAAGCCCAGCGTCAGTCGCACAGCCAGCACAACGCGTACCGCCAACACCACTTGTCCCACTACCGCCATTAACAGGTGCACCATTCACAGCCTCACATTCACGTCTTATAGAGTATATCCAGATGTCCCACAGATTAGTTTCATATAAACTAGAATGAAAGTAACTCCGAAAAGTGAAGTCATTGTGTTATTCTATATTTCGGTAAAGGTTATACCATCGTCAGGAATATTCCTGACGATGGTATAACCTTTACCGAAATATAGAATAACACAATGACTTCACTTTTCGGAGTTACTTTCATTCTAGTTTATAGAGTGTACCCGCGTCGTTCAAGAAACAAGCTGGCCTGGTATTACAGCGAGTGAAAGACAATCCGAACATGACCTGGAATGATAATGACGAAATACTGATACAGAACCAGGCGGTCCCCGGTACCCACATGACGGATTTAGTGCATGACTTGATGCGTCAACGCAGGTCGCACACGGATCCTCAAGGATGGGAGTCGTTTGCCCAAGGCTTGAAAGACATGCATGTACCACAGGAATTGGTGTGGAACCCCCAGCGCTGGGCCTGAATGCAGCGTGACATAGAACAGCAATCTCCGGTACGCGCACCCCTCAAATCACAACGGCAGACTCAACCCCGACGGACCTGGGAAGCCGAGTGGGAACCGGAGTCACCACCCAAAACGCCACAACAAATACGCTCCTTACGGGAACCTTTCACACCCTTTAAAACACCATCCCTGATCAAGACACCCCACCTCTCCAGAGCCGTGACACGTAGCAAATCACCGCGATGATAACGACGCAGTGACCAAGCTCCCAAAGTCTGGGAACACTATTAAAACCAACAGCGGCAGCAGGGAAGCTCAGTCGTCATGTTTTACCTCACACTATTCAGTTATATCTCGGCTGCGGTGTTTCCCAACAACAGCTTAGCCCATTATGTCACGCAGCTGCCACATCCCTTACATCTCCCCGGACGCTGGGAATGTGACCTACTGGATACGGTGTGATACGAAGTCGTAAACGAAGGCAAGGCAACACCTATAACTTCACTCTTCCCGAAGGCCAGTACCATACACCCAAAAGATCCATCCAGGCGTTGCTTAACCGCATCAAGAGCTCGAGCCCTTGAAGAATCAATATCTTCCCGTTTGCGAACATGATCAAAATGGAGTAGCACGAGTGGAACCTCAAGTTCCGGATCATTCCCCAGACCAATGTGACCGTACGTTTCAGCAAGACGTTGAAGGAGCTGTATACACGGAAGACGGATAACTAAGTCGGGCCCGGTCGGCTCCAGTGGAAGACCATGCAGGATCTTAAGACTGGCTTGTATGGACTCTTATGTATATTCGGATGTGGTGGATGGTCACATTGTCGGCGATATCGATGCGCCCCTGCTCGGCGTCTGCCCAGTGCAAGGAGACTACGGAGATCGGGTCACACAGGGCTACTCTATCTACCGGTGCGACAAACTGACATCAGTGTCATCACCATCGATATAAGGGATGCCACCGGACAACCTCTGGTATTCGAAATTGGGAAAGTGGTGGTCACACTTCATTTTCGACAAGCACGCTCTCCCAACTTTGTATAATGAAGGTACCTTACGAGTGCGATGTACCTTACGAGTGCGAAGGTCACCACCGGCCAACAGGCCGGTGGTGGCCTTCCTGTCTTTGCAGGTACATGCATCCAACGAGGACATGGGCTGGAGAACGTACTCGGGAGCATCGTCAAAACGTTCCTGACCTTGGTGACGCGTGGGGTAAAAGCGGTCGGTAAACAAGCGGTCCGAAGTGGGGTGCAAGCCCTGGGAGATGCGTTCAGCGGGGTCCCCGTCCGAGAAGCATTGAAACGCCGAACCAAAAGAAGCCTAAGCACAACGAACCGTAGGGAATAAAAGACCTGCACAGCCGAGACTGCGCACCAGTCGACGACCGATCCATCGAGGACGCACATCGAAGACCCGGGATATCTTTGCGTAAACATCCTTAATCCACGTCGAGTCCTGCCCTTCTACTAACAGCGAATTTGATTTGTGAACCGTTCCGCTCACACAGTCCAGTGCCGAACAAGTATTATGGGTGGAGCATCTCCCGATCTCCAGCATCAACGAAACAGGGCCCATCTAACTTGTATGTTAAAGCCAATATCGTCAATGGGGATGGCTCCAGAATCGTCGACCGTGCATCGGTGGGCCCCACTATGTTTCAACAGGTGGATATTTTTCTCAGCGACAAACTCACCAGTGACTCGACCAACATGTACCCTATCTAGCCTGTTGTATGGAAGAGAGGCTAAAAATCTCAGTTGACAGTCCCTTTACTCTCCGGGACACACCCGAGCACATGAGCACGGAGAACGACAATACGGGATGGAACAAACGGAAGGGTTTCACTGCGAACGGCAACTCGGTCGATCTCATCGGTGGACTGCACGCAGACCTCTTCATGCAAGACCGGTACCTCTTGAACAAGATTACCATCAAAATCCGTTTGATACGGCCGCCCCCGACCTTCGCCTTGCTGGCCACTGACGTAGAGGGGCATCTTGCTGACTATAAGATCATCATCCAAGACGCAGTCCTGTATGTCCAAAAAGTGAGACCGAATCCAGTCGTCCAATTTGGTCACGTCAAAGCCTTGAGGCAAAAATCCAGCCCAGTACCCTATCCGACGTGTGCAAACCAAAGTGTTTTTGTGCCTGCCGAGAATATGAGCGCCAACAAAGAAACCCTGCTCCTGGGGGAACTCCCGAAACGATTGATCCTGGCCTCTGTGGAGAATATCAGCTTCAGCGGAGCCTACTTGGAAAACCCGTTTGACTTTAAACATTTCGGCATCAATTGTGTGGCCCTGCATGTGGACGAACAACAGGTCCCAGCCCCGGCCTTAACACCGCGAGTATTTCATTCGAGCCTATCAGAGCCTGTTTACAGCGACCGGTCAAATCAACCAGGACGAAGGGAATATGATCAGTCGGGAAGACTACGCGAACGGATACACGTTGTTCTGTTTCGATCTGACCCCCAGAGAAGGACCATCAGCTGAATCTCGCCAAGCAAGGCAACTTACGGTTGGAAATCCACATTGCACGAGCCCTCCGGAGCACCATCAATGTGATTTGCTACGCCGAGTTTGACAACATCATTCGAGTGGACAAGGCGCGCAACGTCCTGTGTGACTTTGCCACCTAACATGGATACAGACCCGCATCTTTTAAGGGGTGTTCGCCCGAGACGTGTTCCCGTTAGACCGTGTGTATCCTACCGCCTACGTCCTCAACACGGACCCGATGGATCGTCCCGGTCAACATTGGGTGGCCGTGTACTTGACAGAACAGCAGGGCGAATGCTTTGATCCGTACGCCTGCCACCTCTTCCTCTCGATTTAACAGCCTTCATGGACGAAGGCACAGAGACGTAATGTTGGAACAGTCAAGCGTTGCAAGGCCTGAGCAATAGCGTGTGCGGCCAGTACTGTCCATTTCACCTCTACAAACGTCTGGTCCGCCATTCATAATTCAGCCGTCGTCCGTTAAAGAATATCCGCGTCCATAATCCAAAGACCTATTCCATATAACAGTATTAGCACCAAATTCAAAACGACAATTTCAAATTCATAAACATAGGCTAGTTTCCTGCAAGAGAGAAACGGTCAACAGTTTTCAATGGTGCTGGCAAGACATCATGATGTTGCCGCCGTTGCCGGGTAAGAACGCTACCCACCATCGTACAGATGTTTGAAGAGTACCTTCAAACTACCGATCGAAAGGTACTGGTGTACGACTGGGCTGCAGATCATTTTAATGTACAAGCGCCGCTCTGGTCTTCAGTTTTCACGTGGTTGATCTCACGTTGTTGTTTTTTATTGTTGTTCTTGAATATAAAACAAATGAGATCTCACCCAAAACCCTGTCTTGTGTGTTTTTCTGTACAATAGTTTACGAGCATAAACAAGTGGCCATCAATGCTCAATGGTTAAACATAAATGTGGGATTCTAATTTTAACCAAGCTGGTATAGGTCATTTAATGAGTCGGCTTGGAAAGTAGCCAACCAGTGGCCTAGGATGGGGTCAAATGTAACCAATCAATGCCCAGAAAACAAACCAATGGAAGAACACTGCAGTGAAATAGAGAGCCTATGAAATCATCTCACAGACCAAGTACAATTTTTGGTCTAGGTTAAGAGCGGGCATTCCAGCACAAACTTTTGACGAGGAAGGACCATGGCAAGTTACAAGAGCAACAGGTGGAGAGAAAAAACTCTAGAGTTCGAGATGCGGGTAAAAACGATGAAAACGACGACAATGTCCAAGGCGGGTGTCCAACCACCGAGGCAATGCCCAGAGGTGATATTGATAGAAAGCCGAGGTGGCACAACACGGATTATGGGCATGTTCGCTCACGTGACTCTTGACCCTTTGAAAGTACAAATTCCCCCGCATTGACCTTGGAAATTTGAATATGACGCTTGTGGCGTCACACAAGCAGCAAGTAGACAAAACCGATTCACGAAGAATGACGCTCGTTGACCCTCGTATTAATAGCCAGGTTTCGTGATCTATCGCACACTCTGACTGACCCCTCGTATTTATCGCCAGGTTCCAATTGACCCTTTGAAAGAGCTAATTCAGTCGCATTGACCTTGGAAATTGGCATATGACCTCTGTGACGTCATATAAAGGGCCCCGTAGACGCCTCTTGACCCTTTGAAAGAGCTAATTCGGTCGCATTGACCTTGGAAATTTGCATATGACCTTTGTGACGTCACACAAGCAGCACGTAGACAAAACTGATTCACGGAGAATGACGTGCGATAAATATCGCACACGCTCGTTGACCCTCGTATTAATAGCCAGGTTTCGTGATCTGCTCCAAGATAAAGGGGACACCCTTTGACCTAAACAATTTGCACATTACCTCTGTGACGTCACTTCCGGTTCCGGTCACGTGACCGGAAGTGATTTTTGACACCTGCGCACCATTTTTATCCGGTATTGTGCGCATGCGCAGGGGTCAAGGGTCACTTTCGGTCACGTGATCGGATCGGTCACAAAGGTCATATGCACAGTTTTGAGGTCAATGGGTGTCAATTTGCCCTTTCTATACTGCTGTGCTATTTGAGACATGAAATATTAATTTATTGTCCAAATTATCAAGGTTTAGATTTTTCCAATGATAATGTTTTTGTTAGGCCAAAATTTACATGTTCACCTGTACGTGGAAAGTTTGCTCTACATGTATGCTTCCAATGCTGCTGCAGCTTCACCGGATGACCCCACAAGGCGAAATGTTGGAGTTCTCATAACGCTTGTCCTTGAACGCTTGTCCTTGAAATTTGACCTTCAATTTTCGTTTTTCGTTTTGGTTTCTCAAAATCAAAAATTGAAATTTGGCAGTCAATTTTTAATGTTCGTATTTCGTTTTACTTATCAATGTTAAGTGCCCAAGCGCAAGGTTATATGGCGGCACTTACGGTACGAGGAGTAGAATAAAACACGCAAATCCGGTCGTATACGAGGTGCAGAGCGTGCAGAGACAAGTGAGTTTCACTAAACGAGATGCCTGGAGCCTGGCTTTCTCACTAGGGTAGTATAGGCCGACTGCGCATGCGCACGAAGCTGGCGGTCCACCAGACCGGTCTGGACAGGTGGCATACCGCTGTTCTCATTGATTACTGGCACGGGGGCTTTAGCCAATCAGGACATAGTCTTGGATTTTCCCAGTTCTAAAAATAGATGTTTAGAGCGCTTTTAACCGAACAGCATTCGTGTACAGACACAAGACACTGAAGATCACAGACGGGATAGACCAGACCTGAAACTGCATACGGATGACGATAAAAAGAATTGAATAGCGTCGGGAAATGGAATACTCAACCCGAGACAAGACCAGCCACGTCACCACTAAGATGCCACTGAACTGACGGTTGTTTAATACAGAATATGATCCTTTGAATTTCACACAATGTAGGACATAGCCTGTCATCCTGTATCCTGATACACACTCCAAGCACTGTTACAGGCACAGGTCTCAAGGGCTCCCCTTACAAAAAAAATGTTATAGGATCCTATAAGAATTTATCTTATAGGATCCTATAAGATTTTGGCCCAAAATCCTATAAGATTTTTTAATAGGATCCTATAAGATTAAAATCTTATAGGATCCTATAAGATTTTGGCCCAAAATCCTATAAGATTTTTCAATAAGATCCTATAAGATAAAATCCTATAGGATTTTTTGATAGGATCCTATATGCTTTAGTTATGGAATAGAGGATTTCTCTATAAACTTTCTATGAGAACATTTGGATGAGTGATATAGGTAAATCCACGAAATACAAAATGCCCCTGTATTGTAAAATAGAAAATACATCAGAAAATGTATTAGCGTAAACGTTGCTTGTTTTGGATGTAGCATAGATATGTTACAGGGAAAGATATTCTGGTGAATTTACTAACGCATGGAAACAAAAAAAAATAAACAAATAAATATAATAAATATTTTCTTTATTATATACATGTGCACTATAAAGATAGATATTCACGGAGGAACGTGAACAGAGTATCATAATCTCCATCAGTTTCCTGTAGCGCTTCTGCTCGCCATTCAGTTTAGATTTCATCGCATCCCGAATGACCTTCTCGGAACCGAGAAAGTTCTTCTGGCCGTCGTCTGGAAGAGAATGAAATAATTTGCAATTAGCCGCTGTGCGAAATAATAACAATCCATGAATGGGGCTAGATTGAAAATATTCCGTACAAAGATCAGTACTTTTATTTCTTAGCAATTAAAATACTTCACAAATTCAATGCAAATTATTTTTAAAATTAATGAAGTTTAAGTTCAATAATTTGGTATGGAAATATTCTCTAATCTTCTGGAAGGAACAAAAATCAATAAATTTTATCAATCAATAAACACTTCAAAACAAGATAATTTATTTAGAACTACCATCCCCCCAACCAGTTAAATCCCACTGTGTTGACATGAACAGGAAGTATACAAGCAGTTTTGTGATAAAAATATCTCACCCTCAGGGGATTTCCTCCAGGGGTGCATGCCAATCTTCATATGAGGTCCCCGAGCCTGGGGTTTCCAAGCTGACAATTAAAACAATCATGACAATGGCAATCCACACTGCCTTGATGAACCTAGGTAGATCTGAAAGTGATATTGAGACAGAGATATGGATATTTCTTTGTGAAAGCCATGCTATATGACCCATTAAATTTGACTGTGAAGTACATTATTACAACCAGTCCATATAGCAATATTTATTGAGGCCAATATCAATTTTTTTTAATATGCCAAGTATGTAAAGGGAAACTTGTTGATAGTAATAGCTGGTGGGTCCACATCACAAGTCCCACTGTTCAGCCCAGTTCTTTGCTTATTAAGTTATGAAAAAAAGAAAAATTATAGTTATATTTATAACTTACTTAACATATCACAAGCTGCACTCATCGCCATCTGCAATACAGTTCTTCAAACCTCCATAGTTCTAGCTTAACATGAACAGATCCACCTGATTTTTGCACTTGTGGTCAGCCATTTTTGTTGTTGTCTTAAGATGATGGTGGCGCCCCTGGTGTTCAATTAAATTATCAAGGGCAGATAACTCCACCCATTTCGATTAGACAGTGACGAGGAAAAAGACTATCAGAAACAGAAATTATATATATGTTATATTTAAACAATTGGTAATAATGAATAATGGACATCTTTTATTGCTGACATTATGTTAGAACTGATTCTTCTAAAAATATTTTTCCCATTTTGTCCAATTTTACTATAAAAGCATGGATTTAGACGGATTATAAAATCTAAATTCAACAAGATTTCTTATCTAATATGATACTATTTTGATAACACTAATATTTGAGAGACTGATATTATTAATATTATTATGGTATTATTAATGGAAGCCCATGGTACAGATCACTTTCAATGATCCAAAAGTCTTCACAGTTCTGAGTCAGTAACCACATATTTTACGCAGTTGCAGCTATTTTCGAACTGTGCAAATCTGATGTTTAGTGAATTCATTGAAATGCGATTTGATGTCACTGAGTGAAATCAAATCAGCCAACTTTAAGCTGGGATATTCTCAGAGCTAATTAAGATCATTGAAACTTGTTAGTTTAGTTAGTTAGTTTAAACTTATTTTATTGTCTCATGAACAACTTGTATACATGTAGTTCTAATTTATAATGTTATGTTACTGTAAAAGTTTGTGGAAAAATTTCAATAATCTAGAAATCCTATTAGATTGAATCTTATAGGATTTTTTTGAATCTTATAGGATTTGTTCAGAATCTTATAGGATTTTTCAGAATCTTATAAGATTTTTTAGAATCTTATAGGATTTTTTAGAATCTTATAGGATTTTTCAAAATCTTATAGGATCCTATAAGATATTTTTTTAAGGGTCGTTAAGGGAAGTCGTTGGGTGCGAAGGACTCGAATCTCTGCGCCCAATTGCATGTTATTTTCCTATGTAGGACATAACAGCACTGGACTCTTTAAGCAAAACATAGGAAACGACCCCCCCCCCCTCTCTCTCTTGAAAAATCCTGACGACACCCATGGTTCTTCATTTTTTTCTAGACGGCTTTTTGCGTACGAAGAGGTACGAATACAAAGGAATCATCCAAGCAATTACAGTAAAAATGAACAATGAACAACTATTTACCAATATAAGCTGACCAAAACTAGACCGACGAACATACTCGATTCTTCAAAAACAAACACCCGCTATTGATTATTGTTTTAAATATTGTGCTTACAAAGATACCAACAAAACATGTAATACCAAGAAGAGTAAAGCATCGCGCTGATGGGCCGAGAAAGAAGCACACAACTGCCACGACTGACGCCGGACTTCTGAATGTCCACTCATCCGCCACTATTTTTGGGACCTGGAGCGTTGGAGCGTTCAGACGCCCATCAATGCTAAGCGTTAAAAACGCTTCAACACTTTAATATGGGCATCATCTCGTTTCAACGCATTAACTTCAGATACACGTTCACATACACATACACACACCCAAGGGAAAGTTGGTTCCTTTGGGGTTACTGAACGCGACGTTAAATCCTAATTCTCTCTCTCTCTCTCTCTCTCTCTCTTCTTTGGTGTTATGACCCACGTATTTATTATATTAACCTAGCGGGTATCTCGTTTAATGAAACTCCCATGTATAACAACCACGTTGTTCTCTGTATCATGCTTCATACCTGGTGCGCATGCCTACTCGATACAACACATGCGCAGTTGGCCTATTATGCTCCAGTGCGAATGCCTGGTTCCAGACATCTCGTATAGTGTAGTGAAACTCCCATGTCTTTCACCCCACTGGTTTTCCGTATTACGCTCCACATCTGCCTTCCCTACCCCGTGGGGCTTCCGGGGATTGACCTGGGATGTCGTTGAGCACACCGCAGGTCATGGTAAGAATAGGCCTCAGCTCCTCGGACATCTTGTCGTAAGAAGCCACTAACTGAGGCACCCGTGGGGTTCCCGGGTGTGAAAAGGAATAGGACCCCACTCGTGTGGCTGCCGGGTGTGAAAAGGAATAGGACCCAACGTCGTGATATGACTGGAATATGGTTGAAAGCGACGTTAAATCGTATTCACTCACTGTACGACCCGATTTGCGCTTTCAATACCACTTCACGGACCGGAAGTGACATCATAACCCTGCGCGTGTGCACTTAAACCTTGTTGCGTCAAAGTTAATATCAAAAAACGGACAAGTCAAGGCAATTTTCAATATTTGATTTTCATTTTTGCGCGAAGTAAAACTAAAATTGAAAATTGACGGGCAAATTTCAATTTTTGAATCTGATAAACCGAAGAAGAACATTGACGGTCAAATTTCAATTTTTTATTTACAGAAACCAAAAATGAAAAACGAAAACTGAACTGTGCAAGATACAAGCGTCTAGTCCGTCATTCAATACCAGTATCAGTAATGTATAAGAGATTAGATTAGATTTCAGGTAATTGACGCTTGTCATGTCGATGAATGCACATTTCATCAAGTGATTGTAACAGGAATAAAACGTCATCAGAGTTTGGGTCTATTTTCTACATATTTTTTAATTGACCCTTGTACGAGTAAGAAGTTGTTTTTGCTGGCAGCGCTCGGTGATATACGTCTAACATCGAGTATAAAATACTATCGCCGCCTTTCGCAACCGGAAACTACTTTACATATGGTCAACTACTTTACTACTTTAACAATGAAAAATATCAACTTCTTTTCTTCCATTTACAATCCATACATTTGGTATTCAAAAGGCTCTCCAAAACCTAGTTAGCACAGGAGTATCGGCACGGCATTGTCGCCACACACTTTTACATCATTCACGCGAGAGATCGACGCGGCAAATTATACCCTTGCTGAGCTCCGTTTTCAGAATGCCCAGCATATTTTCTATGACGAAGTGTACACTCGAACAGTGGGCTGTGATGTTCATGCTAGTTTTTGGAGCTTTATGAGAATTTTGCCGTATTTTCTGATACACACGAACAAATTTACGTGGAATATTGTAAATTTGTTAACGAAAGTTTGGGTCTCCCCATTGCACGCATATAGTATATCCCTTTTGTCCCAAGTGAATAAAAACAATACGGGTTGGGACTGTCGATTCAAATCAAGGACACGAGTGATGCTGGGCGGTGGGCCGTATTCTCATCAAAGGTCATCAAATGCAAAATCAATCGATTACGACTGAGAAGTTATAACAGTGCCAGGCAGTTGGAAATGACACGATTATCAATGTCTACGTTCCCACTTCGAACTTCCCTTGATATTTCAACTTCCCTTGATATTTCAACGTTCAAAGAACTTATGAATCGACACGAGACGTCACTGATCTCCAAACCATTTGAATTTCGAAATGTGTCATAGAAGAGCGTTATTGATTGGCTGACCTATATATTGGGCCAACACAACCACCATATTTGGAGAAATGACGTAGCTACTTGAGGAGATATGTCACTCTAAACACAATCGGCATGAAGGTTCTGATTGGTTCATCTCTCGTTCGTAGGTGAAATTTACACCTCGGATTTTGAACACTGAAGGTGGTCGGATAAATCAAGGCAGGTTCGAAGTGGGAACGTAGAAATTGACTTGATAAAATGAGGATGGAAAAACCTTGAGATAGTGTAAGCCATGTAAGTCATCTACAAAAGCAAAAATTATTTGGAACATCCAAATCTTTTTCGTTTGGGATAAAATAAAAAAAATCACAATTTCCCAACATTATTAATCTATGTCTTGTTGATCAATCTCTTCGTGGTGCAGCTTTATTTGTTGTCTTGTACCCAAACATTTAGCAAGCGTCTAGTTCGTCATTCAATATTCAGCCGTCGTCCATTAAAGAATTTCCGTGTCCATAATCCAAAGGCCTACTCCATATTTCATATAACAACATTATCACCAAATTAAAAAAAAAAATCATAGTATACATAAACATATGCTAGTTTCATGCAAGAGAGAAGCGGTCAACAGTTTTCAATGATGCCAGCAAGACTTCATGAGGTTCCAAGAATATCCGTATCGCTGATCAGTATTCTTAATCCATATGATTTTCGTTGTGAAGTCGTTATCTAGAGAATGATGTATCTGTCACATGAGATTCCAAGAATATCCGTATCGCTGATCAGTATTCTTAATCCATATGATTTTCGTTGTGAAGTCGTTATCTAGAGAATGATGTATCTCAGTCACACTTAGATTGTGACTTTACATATGAACACCATGAGGTTTTTTAACCCTACCTGGCCGTGGGGGGGGGGAGTGCCCCCCTCCCCCTAGTGAACTTTTCTCTGCTGCTCCGAAACGACAAGACCGAGGAGGCTGAAACTTGGTGACTTTTTAAGCTTATCTTATTGGGGTCATTTTGAGCCTATTTTCATATACCCCCGGGCAGAGGATCATGGGTAAATTCAAAATGGCGGCCATGTGGTATCCGCGAAAGTCGCGTTTTCCAACCTTTTCGCTCCATTTCTTCACATTTTCCTTGCCTAAAAGGCCTTAAAAGTATTTTATTTATGTAAAACTAATTATTCTATATTTTATTTGATTTTTTTCGAGAAAAAAATCGGAAAAACGAAAATTTCGAAAAATCGACCCAAAAAGGCCGAAAAATGGCTTCCGAGAAGATGACGTCACTGTGACGTCATCATGGTTGCCATCTTGGATTTTTTTACATTTCCCGGTAGAGCTTGAACCAAAGATACTGTGTGGTAAGTTTCAGCGCTCTAGCCTTAGTGGTAGAGAAAATATATAGGGGGGCACTTTTTCCGCCTCCCCCCCCCCCCCCCAGGCTGCGATACACCCCAAATGGCCCAGGCCAGATAGGGTTAAGTACATGGGCTCATACGGCCCCTAGCCCCGGGTTAACCGGAATTAGACACAAATTACGAAACGTAACGCCATAGATCTTGCACGCTACGTTCGTGTTTTGCTATCAGCATGCGATATGTATCGCCAAATTTGAGAAACTTTGAGTTGAGGCGCTTGGTGGTGTAGCCCTGTTTTATAAGTTTCTGCAACAATGTTTT
>JAVTVY010022823.1:15096-93117 GCA_036873755.1 Hanleya hanleyi | reverse complement strand
AGACAAAGGCGGCGCCGTTGTAATAATGGATGTAGATTACTATCGTGATAAAATTCAAAACATGCTTCTGGAGGAGAATTATACCAAGTTACCTGAAAATCAGGATAAACAAATTTTCTCTACATTAGAATCTCTAGTACAAAAATATGATGGGATTTTATCAGCACAGGAGAAGGAATATATCACAAAATTCGAATTCAAGACTAGCAATTTTTACGGCCTACCTAAAACTCATAAATCTGAGATAATAAAAAATGCAGTTAAAAATCAAAATTCAGAATATATTTCGATCCTAAAACTAGATGACCTGACATTCAGGCCCATTGTAGCTGGGCCAGTTTGCCCCTCACACAGGCTGAGTAATCTGGTTGACATACTTCTAAAACCCTATATACAACACATTCCAAGTTATGTAAGAGATGACTTAGATTTTCTTACTCATTTGCCAGATGACATCTCACCAGATACAATTCTAGTTAGTTTTGATGTAACGGCACTTTATACGAACATTCCACATGAACTCGGGTTGGAAGCAATACGATATTGGATTGAAAAGTATCCAGAGACATTAGATCCAAGATTTAGTAAAAATTTTGTACTGGACAGTATACGTTTTATCTTACTGAACAATACCTTTCATTTTAAAGATCAGTTTTTTCCAAACCAAAATGGCACCCACATACGCAACTCTTTGCCTGGCATTTTCAGAACAAAAACTATACAGACTAATAGATGAAAAGTATGGCCAGGAATTTGGCTTATATTTCCAAACACAATGGAAAAGATATTTGGATGATTGCTTTCTTCTCTGGAAAGAATCAACAGATGACATTCACAATATCCATAGCCTTCTTCAATCACTTCATCCAAAAATACAATTCACTATAGAAACTAGTTCAACGAGTCTGCCCTTCCTAGACATCCTTTTGAGAAAAGAAGGCAACAAACTTATTACCGACATCTTTCACAAACCAACTGACACAAAACAGTACTTACACTTCACGAGCAACCATCCTAGACACACCAAAATACACATCCCTTACAATCTAGCTAGGAGGGTTTGCACCATTGTCACACAACCACAACCGAGAGATAGTCGATTAAAAGAACTTGAAATAGACTTAACACAAAGAGGATTTCCCAAACAAGTTATTAGGACAGGCATGAAAAAAGGCGAGATCACATGACATTGTCTTTTTGAGAACTCCCAAAACTAAACTCCCTGAAAACACCATGGCATTCGTCACAACACATAACCCACACAATCCATCGGTCTTTTCAACCATTAATCAAAATTTAAATGTCTTGCTTCAAAGTCCGAAAATGAATGATGTACTTCAGAATGTTCGTCTCATCCAAAGTTTCCGACAAGCACCTAGTATCAAAAAAATGTTAACTAGAGCGGAATTCAGGGAACATTCTAACCCACCCGTAGTGAAAAAATGCGGTGACTCTCGATGTGGCACGTGCGAACATCTGATAGAATGGCCTTCTATCACATTTGAAAATTCGGACAAGGTATTTACTGTGAAACAAGATATGAACTGCGCCTCTAAAAACGTTATATATGTGATGAGGTGTAGCGGTTGTACTGCCGATTATATCGGACAAACTTTATATCTACGAGGCCGTGTTCGCGTGCATAAGCAACAGATTTCGACGTCTTCGTTAAGATATATGCGCGTTAGTAAACATATACACAGCTGTGGCAAAGGAAATTTCACCATATTTCCTTTTTATCAGATTACGGCAAGTAAATCAATTCCAAGATGGCTGGATGTCCAGGAAGCTATGTTTATAAGTAAATTTAAAAGTCGTTTGAATAGTACATGAATAATATACCTCTCTATATGAAAGAACAAGACACTTACCATGTTTTTCCCACATACTTAGAACGTGTGAGGTTAAATCAAACACAAATCATCTTGTATGTATCATTAGGCATGTGTAGTCCTATCGTGGAGGCTTAATCCCACTTACAATTGTATAGACTGACTTCATTGATTTGTACTTGCATTTACCAGATGTATTATTGTACTACTTTTCCAAGCATTACGGATTAAGATTGTATGCTTTAATCCTCCCCATTAAGTTATTGTGTTCCCTTTTAATAGGGCTGTACTATTATTGCAATACTTGAATAATCTGTAGATAGAAATAATTGTATCTTTCATGACGTATATTGGATACGATCACCAAGCACAATGTTATACAACACTGTACCTTATAAAACTGTTACGATCTGACATACCGTGAGTATGCTCTCTGAAGAAGCTGAATAAACAGCAGAAATGCGCATTAGAGCAATGTGAGCGTGTCGGCGTTTTCTCTATTTTCAAACAATTTATCTTCACGTTTGACCCTTTTCCTGAATTTCTACTATATATATACACGTTAAGAAATCCAAGAAAGAATCAACCAACAACAAAGGTGCTGACTCATTAATACGCACAATCCTAATACCGACAACTTTTTCCCCATTGTTAGAAATAACTTAACCATTCTTGGGTCAAATGACCGACTGAAGAAAGCCTTTAATGGAGTTAAATTCATAAATGCAAAACGACAAGGCCCCAACTTAAAGAAATTACTTACAAAAGCTAGGCATGAGTTAAATCCCGATCAGGTATATACAACATCAAAATGCGGAGATGTACGATGTAAATGTTGTCTAAATCTCACTATTGGCAGTTCATATCTCTTTCGGAAAACTAACAAACAGTTCAAAATTAAACATAATATGAACTGTGATTCTCGAAATCTCTTGTATGTTCTGACTTGTAATGGATGTGGCGTTCCATATATAGGCCAAACAGGGGACCGTCTGAAATCACGGACTCGCGTACACCGACAACAAATAGAAACACCTAGATTACGTCATCTCAAAGTGAGTAAACATGTGGCAGGTTGTGCTAGCCATCTTGAGATCAAATTTTCCATTTTTCCGTTTTTTAAATTCAACACGGACGATGTAAGCATCCGGTTGGAAAAAGAATATATTCAGAGTCATCAAAACATTATTTCAGTATCCGCAGACTGGTTCCAGAAAATGAGCTATACGCATGTCTTTAGGTGCATGGAAACCAAGAACTGTAAAGTACGCATGTCTGATGACATGGAAACGCCCACAAATGACCAACCAGCAGTCGTCTCTCTGTAATCATTGTTTTGTATGTGACTATACTTGTTTTCTTATCATGACTTTATGTAACCATGCAACAATAATTGTATACATGCTGCACTGTATAAATTGTATCCAATAGCATGTCAAACTTTGTCATTTGAAAAGCTCTACAAGAGCGAAACCGGTTATGACAATATAATATCCAGTTTTTTACTTATATCTACCCACGTGTAGTGTCATTATTTTCTATATATATATACCACATACAACGACAGTTTTACTGTAGCGGCTCGCCTGCATATTTCGAAGAATTTACTTTATGTGAAGATGAGTAACAAAACTGAATATTTAAGACAGCAACTCGCATGATTACGGAAGATATCTGAACAGCTGGAAACGATGAACGCAACACAACTCAATATGGCACAAACTCTGTCAAATTTGGAGTCCAAACAACCACTTCCTGAACAAATGACTGAAAATGGAGACAATATCAAACTTCTGAGTTCGCAGATGGAGTCATTCATCGACTTATGGAGAAAGTCCAAGGAAGATAACCAGGTACGTAGTGATGCCTACAGATACAGAAAGAAACACAGGATCCAGTGGAGCAAGCTTAAAAACATTCGAAAAATCGCATATTATAACATGATCCGATGCGAAGGTATCCAAGAAGTGTATTCGAATTTTCTACAACAAAATCCCCCGTTCATTCCCCGTAAATTTCAAGAAAAACCGATCACAGGACAATCAGAAGATCAGATCGCGCGACAGATAGATCTAAGTGTTCAGAAACTGTCAATGGAAATTACACGGTTGAAAGAACAGGCACAAAACAGGAAAATGTTCTTGACCAAGTGAATACAAGTTTTGAAAAACTTGTGAAAGGAATTGCAGACAAAAATATGCAAAGCAAATTATGGCAAATCTGGATGGAGGAAACTTTCGAGGAGGAAGTAAAATCTAAATCCATCTGGGAAGCAAAAAAAGTGTGGTTCAATAATTTGCCCACAAATGATTTGTCGGAGGTACAAACGACAAATTCACCCACGAGTAACTCACCGATGAGGAATAAATCACCTAGAAAAAACCAGGTGAGAAATACAGAGACACCCCCTTCACGTACCGAGCCGGTGAATGAATGGCGAACAGTCAGACGACAGACCCGTTCTAGAACAAGCCAACAATGTGGAACTACCAACGCTGAAAACGAGAGACAGTCCTACGCTGGGGCAGTCTCGAATACACATAATATATCACCAGCACAACAACAACAACGCCAGAAACCACAACAGAACAGACACCGACAACCAGAACGACAGCAGCAACAACAGACACAACGGGGACATCAAAACCAGCAACAACGGTATACACCGCCACACCGTCGACCACGTTACCAGCGATGGGATGATCGCGACGAGCGTCCGTCCAACACCCCGAGGACGAATTTTTTAGACGGAGGCCGCACGGACAACGGAAATCGATAACTGATTCAGAAGAAACGAAGAAGGATCCAAAAATTATCAATTTATCTTCAGTGGAACTCTCAGAAAATGAAAAGAATCTTCTGTGTAAAGGACTAAAATTCACACCAACTCCTGAGTCCAACACGAGTGAACTGAAAAGTGATATCAACCGTTTCACCAGAAAACTCAGGTTGTGCGAATATTACTGTGAGAATGATGAAACTGATGGGTCCTTAGTTAAAAACAAAGGAACTTTCAATCCCCCGAGGGGTAGGGATACAGATTTAGATCTTTTTATCGATTTTCTAAATCACCAACCTGTTGATAAACATAACAAGAAGAAACTCCGGTCCAATCTAACCAAGGAAGAAATTACAAGCGTCTAGTCCGTCATTCATAATCCAGCCGTCGTCCATTAGAGAATATCCGCGTCCATAATCCAAAGACCTATTCCATTTTCCATAAAACAGTATTAGCACCAATTTCAAAAAGACAATCATAGTATACATAAACATAGGCTTGTTTCCTGCAAGAGAGAAGTGGTCAACAGTTTTCAATGATGCCGGCAAGACATCATGATGTTCCAAATATATCAAATCCGTATCGCCGATCAGTATTCTTAATCCGTAATATTCGTTTTCGAGTCGTTATCCAAAAAAGATGTATCTCAGTCACGCTTTGATTGTGACTGTTCATATGAGCACCATGAGGATATTGAAGTACATGTGTTCATACGGCCCCTAGCCCCGGGTTAAGCGGAATTAGACACAAGTTACGAAACGTAGCGCCATAGATCTTGCACGCTACGTTCGTACTTTGCTATCAGCATGCGATATGTATCGCCAAATTTGTCGGTGAAAAGTCTACGCGACAATAAGAGTTTAGTCATAAAAGAAGCAGACAAGGGTTCAGCCATAGTTATTATGGACAAAAGCTTTTATGAGGAGAAAATTTTAGCCATTGTAAATAATGGCGGTAGCTATGAAAAGTTAGAAACCAACAATGATAGTCTGACCAGAACAAAAATTGGCAAACTTATAGAAAACAGTGGAGACACCCTAACTAAATCAGAAAAATCATTTTTAACTACATTTGAATCTAAAACCAGCCAACTTTACGGCTTACCAAAAGTTCATAAATCAAAGGAAATCATAACTGCGGTTCAATCACAAAAATCAGAATATGTGCGACTATCAAATCCAGAAGATTTATGCTTTCGACCTATAGTAGCAGGCCCGATATGCCCAACCAGTAGGTTGAGCGAGCTGATTGATAAGTTGCTAAAACCATATATTAAATTTGTTCCATCCTACGTCAGAGATGATATTGATTTCCTAAATTATGTACTTTCGAATATTAGAGATGAAGAGGTATTTTGTACTCTGGGTGTTACAAACCTGTATGGTAGTATTTCCCATGAGTTAGGATATAGAGCCATTCAGTACTGGCTTGATACTTGTCCCAATCAAAACGAACATCGCTTTCGAAAAGAATTCATTTTGTCAGGGATCAAAATTATATTGGAAAACAATTCATTTGAATTTGGCAATCAAAATTATCGACAAATTTTAGGCACGGCTATTGGTACAAAATTTGCCCCCACCTACGCGACTTTAGTATTGGGCTATCTGGAAACACAGTTATACAGTGAAATTGAGCGGAAATACGGAGCGGATTAAACTTAAAACGTACTTCAAAAGATTTTTAGATGACTGTTTTCTAATATTCAAAAGCAAATATGGCACCATCATGGAGTTTCATAATCTCCTAAACAGTCTGGACCCTAATATTCAATTTACTTTAGAAACAAATAAGGATGAAATTTCTTTTCTGGACATTCTGCTTAAAAGAGAAAAAGATGAAATTGTTACTAATATTTTTTATAAACCAACAGACACGAAACAATATCTGTCATACAAATCATGTCATCCGCGGCATGTTAAGAACCAAGTGCCGTTCAATCTTGCCAGAAGAATTTGCACAATAATAACAAAACCAGACTTGCGTATTAAGCGGTTGGGCGAGTTGAAACAGTTCCTACTTGAAAGAGATTATCCCGATGGCGTCATCGAGAATGGATTTTCTAAAGCCCTTGCAATAGATATCGACACGTTAAGAAATCCAAGAAAGAATCAATCAACAACAAAGGTGCTGACTTTCATTAATACGCACAATCCTAATAACGACAACTTTTTCCCCAATGTTAGAAATAACTTAACCATTCTTGGGTCAAATGACCGACTGAAGAAAGCCTTTAATGGAGTTAAATTCATAAATGCAAAACGACAAGGCCCCAACTTAAATAAATTACTTACAAAAGCTAAGCATGAGTTAAATCCCGATCAAGTATATACAACATCAAAATGCGGAGATATACGATGTAAATGTTGTCTAAATCTCACTATTGGCAGTTCATATCTCTTTCGGAAACTAACAAACAGTTCAAAATTAAACATAATATGAACTGTGATTCTCGAAATCTCTTGTATGTTCTGACTTGTAATGGATGTGGCGCTCCATATATAGGCCAAACAGTGGACCGTCTGAAATCACGGACTCGCGTACACCGACAACAAATAGAAACACCTAGATTACGTCATCTCAAAGTGAGTAAACATGTGGCAGATTGTGCTAGCCATCTTGAGATCAAATTTTCCATTTTTCCGTTTTTTAAATTCAACACGGACGATGTAAGCATCCGGTTGGAAAAAGAAAAGTTGTTCATTGAAAGATACGGGGAATCCCTCAATTGCTAATTACCGAAAATATATTCAGAGTCATTAAAACATTATTTCAGTATCCGCAGACTGGTTCCAGAAAATGAGCTATACGCATGTCGTTAGGTGCATGGAAACCAAGAACTGTAAAGTACGCATGTCTGAGTACATGGAAACGCCCACAAATGACCAACCAGCAGTCGTCTCTCTGTAATCATTGTTTTGTATGTGACTATACTTGTTTTCTTATCATGACTTTATGTAACCATGCAACAATAATTGTATACATGCTGCACTGTATAAATTGTATCCAATAGCATGTCAAACTTTGTCATTTGAAAAGCTCTACAAGAGCGAAACCGGTTATGACAATATAATATCCAGTTTTTTACTTATATCTACCCACGTGTAGTGTCATTATATATATATATATATATATATATATATATATATATATATATATTATTGACATAAGACATATCGATTTTTTTCTTTTATAAATGGCGCACAAACCATGTAATAAAATAATATTACAGAACAGATATTACTTTAGGCTCGGCGACATATCATACACATGAAATATTATTCCCATAATCTGATGGTTTTGCTGCGAAGTTTTACATGTTTGGGGGAAGGGAGGACATTGAGTTATCTACCCGACAGGCTTTGAAATCCGAAATAATACCGTGAATGCAACAACAATGCTGTATTTCTTCCTCGCAGATGGAAGGTAACCACAGAAAGTTTCTTACAAACTGGCGTCCAATTTTTCTACTGAATGTGGACCATAAATAATATCAACATGGATAGCTAGTAGAAATCGGGGAAATACTGCCATCTTTGATAAACGAAACATTGAAATGATTCACGAAGAGTTGGTTTATTAGAGAAATTACTGGGCTTTGTTATATAAAAAAACTTCGAGAGATTTTCAAGAAGAAAAATAACTATTATCAAATCTGTTGTTCTCTAATTTATTCTCAACTTGGCAAGATCGATCTTTCACACAAATTTGGATATAACTGTGAACTCTAGAAAGTGTGATGTAGGGCTAACTATGATACACATTCAAACTTTGCCTCGTATTTAAAAAAATAATGGATCAAATGATTGGCTGAAAAGAGGGACGTACACAGAAAACACTTCAAAAATATTTTACTCCATGTAGGTTACGATGTTTGGAAACTAGACATCTGAAGCCTATTAGCGGTGAAAAATTACATCAATTACCCGTGTTGGGAAGACTCACTAAAGACATCGGCTTGGTGTATCAACAGCAAGGCAGAATGAAATAAGCTTACAAAATGGACACAGCAAGGCCTACGCCGGATCAGCGACACTTTAAATCCGTATTGCTCAAGTTTACTGTCATTCAAACTCGAAATATTCAGCGTAAAATCAGCCCATTTATTACTCTACTGGGCTATTCTTGATAATATTCCAACAGAAAAATACATATATAAAGAATAGAAGCTTCCTTGTAAATACCTTGCTTTCGGAACCTGAATTATACCGCAGACTAATTGCCCAAATATGTTCGAAAATTACATATGTCTATGCTAAGCATCGTAGAACGTCTTCAAAGAAAAACAACAACAATGAGCAGATGTATCACTTACAACAGAAAAAACCACGTGACCCACCGTTCATTTTAATATAGACACAACAGGGTAAATCAATTTCAATTCAAGATAATACACAGAATCCCTGTGACAAACCCTATTAAAACTATGGGTCAAACCGGACTCTGGTCATTGCTTCGCCAGGTAACATGACACAGAGAAACTTCCATTTGTGTTATCAATGTAATTATTCAGATATACGCACTTACACACTTTATATCTGAACGAGGATATTGACGTTTCTTAAGGGTGGCGATCTTACGAAACAATGGGTTTATCCGTGTAAATGTTTTGATACTACTGACAAAGAAAAAAACATATGTATGTCTAGATGTAATACTAAACCGTCTTTCGATGGACGGAAACAAATTATACTGAAGCAAACAGATATCGAAAAATATATAACACAGAGAAAAAACGAGACCGCATTCGATGAAAGGTAGGGTCCTTGGCATACAGGATATAATAATATTATCAGAAAAGAAACAGAGATCAGAAAATGAAAATTGAATATGGAAATTTCAAAGATATATAGATATAGTACAGAATATATAGACGATATTATTGACATCCTAATCCGTTAGCAACAATATCCTAGATAAGTTTCTTTAACAAGTTCGGTGCTGATAATCGACTCATTCGCAACTTCTGATTTCCGATCGCAGAAATCCGGCCCCTTCGCATTGGCGACTACTCGAGCTATACCGTCGAAGTCATAATACCTCGCGCATTTAGGGTACTGAGCCCTCCTGCACACACTTTTACACACCCTCTAGAACCTCTTTATACAGCTAAAACTATTCCTCATAGCTATGGTAATGTATATATTTCTTGAAAGCACATAAGGATTGCAAATATATAAATTTGTTCACTGTAAACCCGTAGGTTGTGAAAATATTCGAATTTAAAAAAATGTAATTTAAAATTTAAGTCAAATTTTGTAAAGGCTATTTTCCAAAAGGTATCCAACTTATCATAACTTACTTCATCATTTCCGGTAGAAAACAACTCAAACAGGAAATCAGTATCTCAGTTTTATCAATATTGGTCTAGTTCTCATTCTATATACATTTAATTGAATATTTCTTTACAAAATCGAGCAATACTTTTTCGAAAATAGCCATTTAAAAGGTTGGCTTTTTTTTTTTTTTTTAATTTGAAAGTCTACAGATTTTATTTATTTGGAATCTTTAGGAAATGCGCTTTCAAAACATTATATAAATTACCACAGCTATAAAGCTCTAGACAAATTCTAGAGGGCGTGTCAAAGTTCTGCAGGAAGGTACAGTATCCTTAATGGTGTAAGGATTTTACAGCTCTCAGCTGTAAAACGTGATCCGCCGCACGTGAGGCACATCACATGCTATAGGAGGTGTTTCCTTTCACATAGTCCTCGTTGTATTTCTCCCTTATCAGGAGATAAAATCCCAATGAAATGGATATTCCCTTGATACTACCCACGGAAGATCTCTTCTAACTTGAGGTGATTCCATGGTTTTTATTCTCGAGCTGATCTCCATGGTAATGGAAATCATGCAGCTGGCATGCGCTGTTCGGAGTTTCGACGTTATATACTATGCTTTCAACATGGATGCAAATATGGATTTCTAGGAGTGCGATCCGATGTACTAATGTCGTACATAATCCGAGACCGTGCCGAGTGAGTCAGGCCCCTTCGTAGATTCGCGCTGGGCAGTCTCGAAAGGTAATTGGCTCAGAGCATAATATCCATCAACAGAAAAAACTTTATCCGTCTAATGAAGAAAGATATCGGGAGATAAACTCATTTTTGCGAATGTCCAAAAACCCCTGTGTCGATGTCGTTGGAGTAATCTTGTAGAAAGGAAATATTTTTAAATTATGTTTGCCGCATGTGTGGATATGCTTGCATACAAACATATTTCTCAGAAACGCAGTCAGTATTTGTTGTTTATCCTTTCGGACACGAGCTCTAACATATGCTGTCTGTCCAATGTAGCTTGCATTGCATCCGCTACACTTAATAAAATAAATCACATTTCTAGAATCACAGCTCATCTTTTCCTTACCGTAAATTACAACACATATAAGGGTAGTGGGAAGAGGTGCCGACATACTGACTGCGTCACATGACTTCACAGAATAGTCTTCTGGTTAACCTATTCTAAAGCACATACCAAGAATCTAACGATTCGTGATATGTGTTGTATCTCAGGTACGCTTTTATTGTACCTGTTCATGTGGCCACATGGATGATATGACCACACGGCCCCTAGCACCGGCATAAGCGGTATTAGATACAAATCTAGAGCTATGATGGAAATGCTCTGACAACTCGTATACTGGTAATTGGCGAGCTGTTTCGCTGTGACAACTGATACATTGGAGATTGGTGAGCTGTATCGTCGTCAGATGTAAATGACGGCGAATTCTTAAATGTTCACATGTACCGCATCAATAGTTCTGGGATTTTGTACATATGTGGCACGGGTTAGGATTTTTTATTCAGACTAGGAGACTGTGTCTGACTTTTAAGGAGTTTCACATCTTTTAAAACATTTTTCATTTTAGGACTGGTGCAGTATGTTCATATTTTGCAAAATTTTGGAATATATGTTCGCGTTATGTGAATTATGTGCTCAAGAACACCATGCCTTTGTTCGTTGATTTCGGTTAGGCGAATATTAAAATGTAATGTCATGTGACTCGGCTTCATTTCGAGTCGATTTTGATCATCTATTTCGGAAAACCTCTACTTGCCAAATTTTATTCAAGTTCACTAACTTAAGTTCGTTTATGTCACAATGATGCAAATACGACCCTCAAGGTAATATGTAATATGGGTCTCAGTATGTCTTGCGCGATTGCTATAGAAATAAAGATATTGTTAATCGGCGATTAGTTTTCTCTATTTAGTTGTATATATACATACATATATTCATCAATGGGAATTTTTCTTCTACATCAGCTTGTCATACCGTTAGTTACTAACATGCACATGTGTGGAGGTGAGCGAAAGGTAGCAGTTAGTGTGTTACATTTGGTGTGTCTATTTTTAGATGGAGTGGTTATTGGGATATGTGTTTACTTTCATACGTTTTGGTACTTCAATTGCTCCTGACGTTCTTAGAGTGGTTGTTATATGCATTTTTGTGATTTACTGTTCGAGTGTGACTATATGTAAAGGTAATGACTACAGGTATAGAATTGCATGCATATTGTGTACTAAACGTACAGACTTGAAAATTAACGAGTGAATGTATGACGAAATTGTAGTTAGTTTGTATATGAAGAATACTAAAATTGAATGTACCAGTATATACATTGTCGTATAGTATGTGGATATTTAAAGCTATTTGTACAATAAGTATTTTGAGTCTGTGTTTGAAACAGTCGGATTATATTTTCGCTTAAATGGTTACAGAATAACAAAATATTACACAATAATTATACATAAAGTAAAAATAATAAATTATTAAACTATTATACATATTTTCTATACTGAGTGTTCCACATACGTTTTGTGCTATTCTGTATTGTATTCTGGAATGTGCTGCTATAACCTCTGCGAAAAAAATTGATGGTCGACATGTTTGGAAAAGTGAATAGACTTTGTTCTTTGTGGGTGGCAATATTTAAGTATACTAAAGAGTTTGAGTCCTGAAAATAAAAGTTCAACTGTTTCGATTTCTGTCTCACAGACGGTACATTTCTTCACATTATGTTGTCCCATTTTGAATCCAGGTTATTTTGTAGTATCTGTTACTACATTATATCGGATGATAGAGATGTTAGCATGTGTGTTTATTTGTCTGTATAGGTTGTGTTTGTTAAAGTGTGTGTTCATGTGCCTGTTTAGGCTGTGTTTGAGGACCTCCGATTGGATCAGTACGCTATAAACTGAGTGAAATTCTAGGTTGCAAATTACTCTCTTGAAATAAAGTGTTTATTATTGTTGCTGAATGTTATGATATCACCAAAACGAAAATACCATACAAATATACCCAAACGGTCTATCTATTGCGCAACTTCTGGTTGATATATATGTTCACTCAGGAATGCGACTCAAAGCAAAAAAAAGTTTTAATATTCAACTTTTCAACGAGTTTCATTCTTTTTTGCTTTTAGTATCCCCTACGCCACAATAAATCGATGTGGTCCATACAGATACGTGTATTCAATATTCCATTATCCCTAGCGATGAGCTAATCAATATTTTTGCTCAACTAAACTGCAATAATGAAATCCCCAAAATGAGTAATATATTTTCCGAAAGCTATTCATTCAGGGAAACAGGGTTTAGTGACAATTTTGTTTTCTATTACTACAACTGACTTATTTGAACGAAAATAGAGCAGTTTGTCAAAATTTAATGTCCTTGCAAGTAGCTTCTAAAGTATGCATAAGAAATATTTGAACTTTTAGATGCATGCAATATAAACATAATTAGGTTGCCTCTTTCTTTGTTTTATTTTCGTCCTGGAAATCATTTTATGAGAGTACACGGTTCAATCATTCGGAAAAAAATGTTACTCTCTTAATCACAGATATAATTAGAACGGAGGTAAACTTTAAAAAACTTGAGGCATACCTATTTAGTTCTATATATGTTCATTTTTGTGTTCGAATTTAATGACCGTGAAGAATAGGAGGATCATTCTGAAAGACGTGGTAAATGATAACAGAGGTAACGAGGAAAAATTACGAGGGGTGATATTCCTCAATTTATGACCGGAAGCTTCTTCGGTCAAGTGAAGCGACGTGAAACCTAGTTCAAATCTTGCCTAATTCCCAATGTTGTTTGTTAAAAAAAAAGAAAGCATTTACTTGATCGCTTGATCTCTCTTGCAGGAAACAAGCCTATGTTTATGTATACTATGATTGTCTTTTTGAATTTGGTGCTAATACTGTTATATGGAAAATGGAATAGGTCTTCGGATTATGGGCGCGGATATTCTCTAATGGACGACGGTTGGATTATGAATGACGGACTAGACGCTTGTAATTAGGTACACATGCTCACCGAGTAATAACTCACATTTTGAAATGTTTCAAAAGCTGGTTTTACGTATATATATATATCTATATATATATATATATAAATTATGAGTTTTCTTTCACCAACCTATAGAGTGAATAAGTATTATAATATATAGGAAAAACATGTTCGAGAGTTTGAAGCCTTTCAGAGATGCTCAAACCTTAATATATGGGTGGGCAGCATTCGGTGAAGTATCTTGATCAATAAGATTGTGATGGATGCTCTGTATAATTATTACTCTTCTGATTTAGTTTCATTTGTGCAGCTGGAAACCACGGTAATGTTATTACGTAATTTGGTGAAATTCAACTATCAACCTGACAAGAGGGCAATACCGTAATGAAAATATAGCCGTCGCCACTTTATCAAGTGAAATGTGCATGGTTCAATCTTGACATCAAGAAGAATGTGCATCATTCCTCAATTGTAAAACGAAGTGCCGATCGAAAAAACTTTTATATGTATATAAATTTGATGGCAAAAAAATGATTTGTTGTTAACTTTTCTGTGACGTTTACAGTAAATATTAGTTTACACTTTCCAATCCGTGTCATTCGCACAGCATTGGGGAAGAGTGGACATTGCTTAATGCTCTGGTGTGCTGGTCGATCAGCCAATAACAATTACAACACATATAAGGGTAGTGGGAAGAGGTGCCGACATACTGACTGCGTCACATGACTTCACAGAATAGTCTACTGGTTAATTATTCTAAAGCACTTACCAAGAATCTAACGATTCGTGATATGTGTTGTATCTCAGGTACGCTTTTATTGTACCTGTTCATGTGGCAACATGGATGATATGACCGCACGGCCCCTAGCACCGGCATAAGCGGTATTAGATACAAAACTAGAGAGCTATGATGGAAATGCTCTGACAACTCGTATACTGATAATTGGTGAGCTGTTTCGTTGTGACAACTCGTACTTTGGAGATTGGTGAGCTGTATCGTCGTCAGATGTAAATGACGGCATTTAACACAAAAGACTAGTCGGTAATGGCCGATGTCGACCCAGCATCAACTTCCTACAAGTGCCAACATATATCAAAGACCAAAAGGTCTGTACAGGCGGCGGGCCTCGGGGACGACACGTCCACCAGCAGAATCTCGCCATATACAGGAAAAAATTACAGCACATATAAGGGTAGTGGGAAGAGGTGCCGACATACTGACTGCGTCACATGACTTCACAGAATGACTCGTTATAGCAGAATATTCATTTTAGTAACAAAGGAATAAATGCCCTAATTGGACTTGAAATATCTTCTCCATAAAAACAAATTGAATGCACTGACACGCCAGGATCGCTTATTGTCTGTAATGTGGCCTTTTACTGCAAACTGAATATTACATAGAAAAGCAGCAGAACCGTACAGTATTTGTTTGAGAGAGAATAACTGCTCCCAGACAGAGCATGAGTATTGTGCATTGTTCGAGGTGTCAGGTGCAAGAGCCAACCTTTAAAGTGAATAGGTGAAATCTACGGTATTTCTGACAAGGATTTTTTGTTATGTTATACTGGTTGTCTTTATTAACCGATGTGACATTTCTGTAAATAACGGGCCGTGCAATATTTGAATTGCAGACAGTGCAACGGCAAGGGCCAAGCTCATGATACCGAGCTTAATTACTGCACTGGAAAGGGACACAATACTGACTACACTCTCAACTCTCAGTGTAAATCATCTGTCGACACTGACAATGCCGTAGTCTTGTATATTCTATAGGTCAATATTTGGCAAACTTAGACGGTGACCAGAGTTGCTTTTAATGTAATAGCATGGCGGGTTCAACTATCAAATAAAAGGCTTTTGTTGTTGACAATCTATTATCGTGGCCGAATAACAGTTGGTCCGGTGGTCAGCAAATATGCATGCCTTACATGCCAGAAAGCTCATGAAACCTTCATCCCACACATGTTCTGGAGTTAAGTGAAGTCCTACGTGTAGCTCTCTGACACTTCCTTGTAAACAGTATCGAGAAAACAACAAGTTTAGCTTTTGTTTAACCAAATCTAAGAGTGTACCGGAACGCATGTACCCCTGTTATAGCAAAATGCTGCATATTTCAAGTATTTGATAACGTATATAATGTCGCCCTTCTTTTAACTGTCTAACAAAATCTCCTGCTACTGATGCGTGGATTTCTATTGAGAGTCTTTGGTAAAACTGTTAATATATTCATATGTAGACAGATGTAGGACACCATGACGTCTTTCCGAAATCAATGAACCTATTGACCGGTTCTCGTTTGTGGGAAACTGGGATATGTTTATGTTTACCATGCTTGTTATTCTTTGAATTTGGTGCTAATACTGTTATATTAATTAGGGTTTTTTTTCGATTATGTACGCGGAAATTCTTTTAATGGACGACGGCTGAATATTGAATTACGGATTAGACACTATAATGCATTTGATTAAGATTTTGTTCTCATATACTGGCATATTGAAACATAAAATAATAAAATTGTTACCGTTAGGCTCAAAATATTGTCGCATTCTTCAGATGCTTTGCGATCATGGGACAGTCCTCAGAATTGGCAGATGAGCTGTTGTTCTTATTATTCCGAGGGTCATGCAAAGAATGGTTGTTGTGCCAGTGACGAGTTGAAACACAATAAGTCATTATAGCAACTCGATAAATATACACAGCAATCGATTTCTAATTGTGCTCTTACAACAGATGTTATCGCCTCTTTTCAGCTGCAAAACGTCATATTGAAGCTCAAATGTTCGAAAATCAGCACTCAATAAATATAAAATTGCTATGTAGTGAAGAGTAGTCAAAGACCGGATATATGTGCACTGGACATAACAAAAATATCCAGAATTCCCCCCAAAATATCCGAAATTCTATACGACGCAGAAGTTCGCAATGTTTGATATAAGTTCACAGAACCGCCGCTTGTTCTTACATGTACACTAAATCAACAGCAAACAATATTTTTATTACTCTAAAGCCATCAAAGAGTCTGACTGGGACGAATGTGTGCGTTGTGTAAATGTGTGACTGAGCCCTAGAAATTCATCGATGAAACATGTAGACATACATGTATTGTTACTGGCAGCCTTGATATAGCGTGCAATATACCAAGTGTCAGGTCCGACTTTCAATATTCTGCCGTCGTCCATAAAGAATGTTCGCGTCAATAAGCGAAAGACCTATTTTTGTATGACAGCACCAATTCCAAATGTGTACAAACGAAAATGATAATAATACCGCGAGATTGTTTCGTACAAGAGATAACGCTCAACGATTTTCAAAGATGTCAACATGTTCTTTTCATAAAATTCTCTTCACTGCGCATACATTATTGTACGCAAAAATTCATTATAAGGATACTCAAAATTAAAAAAAAAGCCTTACAGAAGAAATAGATGACAAAGGACACATACCGCATAGACATGTATCTACTTGGGATATCTAGACTTTCTATACTAGTTTTCCTCATCAGGGCCCCATTGAACACCGTAGTTCATTAATGATATCGGTGTTCAATAAAAATTGTCACCGGCAAGCTAGTGTCAGAAGCCATAATACACTCTTTATCTGTACTGCACGTGAAGGATAACATGGAGTGTTTATTGGGTGTTTTTTGTTTATATAATTGCCTGAATGTCTTATTAAAAATATATGAAATGCGGTAATATCAGATACCAAGTGTGTGAAGGCATCCCAAATTGTACACAACGTGGATCACATTTGGCAGACCTATCTCTGCTCTCGTATGAATACACCTACATGCAGATATTGTCAGATAATCATTCCAGAAGCCCCTCTTTCATCAACCGCTATAGACGATTTCCTAGCAATGGATTATCCCTAAATTAGCGGCGCGGTGAATGATATATACCCTCTGCATTGGATTGGAAGGACATTACTGATAGCCCAGATGGAAAATCGTGTCCGAAATTTACATTTACAAGAATGATCAGGGCTTTCTTTGACCAGGACATTCTTTATTCAAGAATAAAGAATAATTGCCAGTGATAAGAATTTTATATAAGGAACACCACCATGTTTCGCTGACATCATTGAAACTGTTCTCTGCTTCTCTCTAGTAAGAATCCATCTTGTGCTTTTATTATTTTTTATCTCATTCACATTTGGAATTGGTGCTAACTGTCATACGAAATAGGTCCATTATTGACGCGGAAATTCATTTATAGACGACGACTGCATATTAAATGTGGTATATGACGCTCTCCCTTCGACTTTACGAAAAGAGAGACGATTACAATTTTGACAGAGTTAAGTACCCATTTCTGGATAGCAATATTCCAGAAGGACCTGCATACAGCTTTACACTTGTGTCGCGTCTAGTACTGGAATATGGTGAAAAGATTCTGCCCTTTGCGGTAAACGCATGAAACTTGGCACATTTATAGTGCTCGGTCGGCTGATTAAGTTTGCTATTGGCCCATTTGAAATTATTCCAAGATGGTCTCCATTTTCAAGATGGCCGCTATTGTAATTTAGATATCAGGAGGTCATTTGGGACCCCCATTTTTTTTCTTACAACAAAGGAGTTGAAACTGTGACATATCTTGGACTTAAGCGTTATGGGAAAATGTGATTAGTTCCAAGATGGCTGACTTAATGACGCCACAGTGACGTCACATAAAAAAATGCTCTCTTGGGGGGTACGGCACATAACGTTGGGCACAACGGTTCTCGCCAGATAACCGAAATTATGCAGCGTTGAGCTCGGTCAGTACTTGAATGGGTGACCGGGTGCTGTACTGGCTGGGCTGATCAGTGTCCAGTATAATAGGAACTGTGGCCACTCTCGTGTTCTGGCATATGTAGGCACCGTCGTGATATGATTAAAAAAATGTCGAAAACCACGTTAAATCCTACTCACTCACACTCACTGCTATCTTGGGGGTCGATTTTTCAGTCAGATTTTAAAAATTTTCTATTCATCCTATTTTCTCCAGAAAAACTACATAATAAATTAGGAAATAATTATTTGATATAAATTAAAATAAATGCGAGGACTTTCATGAGCAAAAAGGGAAATATTTTGAGAAAAACGTCGAAAACACAATTTTTTAGTCATACACGTACGATACTCATGGTCTTCTGTTTCGAGGGGTATGCGATATGCGTCTGACCTATACCTAGATCAATAAATGTTTTTCAAAATGTAGTCCGTGGACCTAACATAGTTCTGCATATATGGCGGCAACGGACAGAATGAACACGACGACAATACCCCTTGACCAAGCAGAAGATCATGAGTAAATTCAAAATGGAACTCGTAAGGATGTAAATAAAAGTTGTATTTTCGTCGTTTTCCTAAAATCTTTGCTTTTTTGACGCATTAAAGTGCACACGACTATTTTAATCAGCATCAACTAATTATTTCCTAATTTATTATGTAGCTTTATCCTGAGAATGTAACATAAATAAATAAAAAAATAAAAAATCTGTAAAACAATCGATCCTAGAAAGCATTTTCAAAATATGACGTCACTGTTATGTCATTAAGGCAGCCATCTTGAAACTTTTTTAGATTTTTCTATAGCGCTGGAGTCCAAGATATGTCATAGAGTGTCTTAACTGCCTAATCGTTGGATTAATATAAAAAAAATAAAGGTTTCAAATGAACACCTGATTTCTACATTACAATGGCAGCAATCTTGAATTT
Organism: Hanleya hanleyi; assembly: GCA_036873755.1. Lineage (NCBI taxonomy): Eukaryota > Metazoa > Mollusca > Polyplacophora > Lepidopleurida > Hanleyidae > Hanleya > Hanleya hanleyi. Next base: position 73,509 of record JAVTVY010022823.1, on the reverse strand, counting down.
GGTGGCCATCTTGGCATAATTTCAAGTGTGCCCATAGCAAATTTTAATTAGCCGATCGAGTACTATAAATGTACCATGTTTCATGCTTTTACCGCACTGTGCAGAATTAACCCAATTTCATGCACCATATTGCAGTGCTAGTGGTAGACTTTGGTGGATTATGTGCAGACAGTGACGATTAGAATCAACAACACAAAGTATTATCAAAAAAACTTGTCAAGCAATACTGTACCATCAATGCTGTCATCAAAATTTTCTCAAATTCTGTGATAAATACCGCACACTGACGGCATACTACGATCGTAGATTGGAAGATCCCTGGAGTCGCCTCTTACGACAATCTGTCTGAGGAGCTGAGGCCTATTCTTATCATGACCTGAATGTAATTGGCGAACAATAGCTGGTGGAGAACTGAAGCAAGTACATGTCATGTTCTCGCCACCCCAGTGGACTTTAAATTCTTTTTACCCTGGAATCCGTCTCTGAAACCATCCTATGCACTTTGAAGGTGATGGATAGAAGTACAGGAGCTCTGTTAATTGCACGTTCCTGGCCTTCAATGGGCGGTAAATGCCATTTCCGACTTATTTCATTCTCATGTCTCTCTCCCAGGTTCCATGGCTATCCTGGCTCACGGCCTTTTAGGAAATCATATTCCGGACCCCAATTGAGTGTTAGATACCCTTTTCGGTCTAAGTTCTCTCTCAGTATTCCTGCAGCTATCCTGACAAAATTGCATGATATTTTGGATAAAATGGTCGTTAAATAACGACATACTGTCTCACACCGTTTATAAAATATATATATATACTGAGACCATTTGGAAAGTGAGTAACAATTATTTCAAATTATTTTTAGGATGACACTTTCTTGGTTATGCACAAATACTTTTGCTGGATGGGCCAGTCCCGTTTTGCACCAAATCGCCAGCAATAAATGCAAGCGTTCTAAACCACTCGGTCAGCTCAATTTCCACAAAAGAGGAAGTTCGGAGATCACTGTCTAGATTGCGTACATTTATTACCCCTCTAGAATATTGGCACGGCTCCAAAAGCCGATATTATGAGACTGCGGGCTCGAGTCCCGCACGAGACTAGCCCATCCAGTACAAGTAGTTGTGCTTTATTAAGAAAGTGTCATCCTAAAATAATTGGATATCGATGTAATTTCTTTTTGTTTCATGTTCCCGGTTCGAAGTGGACGTTAAATGCAAGTTTCGGGTTTTTTTTGATGCGTTTTAGCTGAACCCATGGTTATCGTGACAAAGTTTCACGAGAATTTTCGGACCTCTATGGATGCAACATGTCCTGTTGAGAATGGCTGGTAAATTATAGCAATATATCCATTTTTCTTTGGTATAACTGTAGTATTTTCCGTTATTTTGGCATCACACTATCTTAGTATGGCACAGATTCTCTTTCTGAAATTTAGTCGAGTCGAGCAGAATACGACCAAGCAATCACCAGAGTAAAATACCCAACCACCATCACTGTATGTCGGCGATCTAAACCACTCGAGCATCTATCTTAGCACAGCACAAGTGCTGAAAATTAGTTGAAGCGAGCGAGATTCGACCAAACAGTCACCAAACCACTCGAGCATCTATCTTAGCACAGCACAAGTGCTGAAAATTAGTTGAAGCGAGCGAGATTCGACCAAACAGTCACCAGAGCAAAATACCCAACCGCCAGCACTGTATGTCGGCGATCTAAACCACTCGACCAACGAGAATATCTTCTTATATATTCAGCTATGGGAGCTGTACCATGACAGTCATCAGAGAGATATTGTATGTTCGCTTTCAAGACTACTGATTTGCTATCTCCTATTTGTGTTGGAGACTCGTTGGCCGGGTGGTTTAGATCGCTGACATACAGTGCTGGCGGTTGGATAGAAGAAGAAATCCAATGAAATTTTATATGGATATATGAGAGTATAGTTAGAAAGTTAATTGTAACAAAAACAGAAGGGGATAATTAAGAAATCATAAGATACGGGATATCATCACACAGACCAAACCGCTGGTGGAAAAGGAGGAAAAGAGAGACCGCATACCAATAAGATGTTGACAAATCCGGATACAACATATATAATAATGATGAGATTTCTAGAACAAAATCTTTCTACTCAATACTATTCTGAAATGGACCACTATTCAATGTATATACCTAACCAACGCAGACGCTTGTACTTTAGAGGGAGAAATGCCATCTAAAGACACTAGAAATGCATGGTTTTCAGGCAGCAATCTAGTGAAGCTTGGAGAGAATAAAAGTGTGGATTTTTGTCTATCCAGCTTCAGGGAATCATAATATGCGCACACAAACCACATAAACCAAGAAGAATTACTGCCAAATTAGAGACAGTTTATAAACTGTTTAAAGGTTGAAACGCGTGCTGAAATCGAAAGAACAGTCCTAAGCTTCTCTAATCCCCGGAAGGGGAATATACAGGAGAAAACATCCGGGTAATTGGGGTCCGATATTTGAAAGTATGGAAAAATAAATTTTAGAACTTCTACTATTAACCGACTTTGAAAATGCATTCGAAAATATCATCAAGATTGTTGGAAATCTAAACGATACCTTCAATTCTGGGACAAATATTGAACAGGGAATCTAAACCGTTTATAAAAAGTATTCAAACTTGCGCTATACAATTGACCACGTCTCCGAGTCTGTCTACGCAGGACTGGGATGTAACTATGGACAAGGATACAATGAATCACAATATCTCTTCCTAAATGGAGCGGAAGTATTGTTGGTCAACAAAAATAACAGTGTACAGAGAACGCCCCGGCAACTGGTACTAATATCTCTTAACAGTAGCATGGAGCTACCGATAATCGATTATTCGTTCTCAGGGAACAGATGTCGTAACAACCCCATAAAATCATGTGCTACTCCGTCTTAAACTGGGAAAAATATTTAAAGGATTCAGATGAAAATGCTTTGGTTTTCTTTATCAATAGGGATTTAATACTTGCAAAGCTACACAATGTTTGCAGGGAATTTCTGTAACAGCTCTGTATCAGTGAGTTTTTCCGGAAAAGATTTATTTGTAGCGGCGTGTGTCAGAGAATCTGTTGGATTTCTGGTGTACTATTACGGATTTTTAATAACAATCACCATCGTCAACTTGATCGGCAGCGGTTTAGTGATTTCTACCATCATGCGACATCCAGGCTTACAACATCCGTGTTATTATTACATCATCAATCTGATGATTGTTACATGGTAACATATCGATGATTAGGTTGCCTTCTGTACGGTACCTTCAAGATCGATTCATGTTCACTACCAGAAACACTAACACATCGGATTTTCATAATCAAATGAAGTGAAACAGTTTTCGTTGTTGCTGTAAAGAAAAAAAAAACAATTCCACAAGAATATCATTATTTTCCACCTTTTTTAGTATACCACGATTTATATATATAATAACCTACGTCGCATTATGTAAATCATGCTTCGAGTCATAGCTATATACTGGTCAAGCCACGAAGCTTGTCATCCACTGTTTTCTCAAGGTATGAATATCACAAATAATCTATCAATTAAACTAGAGAGATGACTGAGCGTTCACCCAGGTGTAGCACGGGCGTTCGACATCTGCTTCTTCACCAGCAACTCGTCATAATTGTTTTGACGGAACGGATGTCCGCTTTCGTCAAATACCAATATTTTGTTGGTTATCGCTTTGCGCCTCAAGTGCGTTTCAGCAGCATCGAAACTCAGGCAAATCTCAGTCAGTCAGTTTATTTCGCAGACAGTACCCGATTACTAAATGGAAAATGGCGGAGTAGTTCTTCTTAAGATCGGATCAGACTCACTAGCGGCTACATGTTGTTGTTGTTGTTGTGGTTGCTAATAACCATATATTTCGAGAAAAATACAGTTATTTGTTTTCTTATAACACTATGTATCAAGTAATTCCGGTTCAATATGACTTGGGTTGGCCTAGCTGTCACGCAGATGCGGGACGGACAACTGTCAAGTGAAAGTACTTCGTCTGTAATTCAGAAGCCTTCTACAAATATCTATTGTAAATTACATACTTATGGACTTCATATGAGCAAATAGTCTCTTTTGTTCTCTATGGCAGGTGACTGGACCGTCTGTAGAATACTATTGGTGACGGTGCCGGGATTCCAGTTTTGTTCCGCTTACCACTTGGTTGCTATTACGGCCAGTCGGTAGTGATAGTTAACCCATTGGACGCCGTCCAGCGCCTGACCTCTCATCGCCTTGTTATCTCTTTGGTCATCTTATGGATTGTTTCGTTTTCTATCTCGACCGGACTTTATTTGATATTCAAGCCACCAGGTAATCGTTAAATTTAGTCAAGAACATTGGCAATATATTCAATACAATACATGTTACGATCACGATTCGCTTCGGTTCATGCGCGGATGCAATTTTAACATTCAACTATTGATATGTGAAACCATCTGTAGGTCTGGGAATCGCCAATAGTCCCGTCATGGATACAACGCTCAACACCGCCGTATAGTGATTTTTTAATGTCCCGCCTCATGTTTGGCTCATTGAACAAGATGCTTACCATATGCACATTGCTTTCCGTTAAATACAGAATGTGTTCTTAGGGCTGTATTAAATGTATTTATGCTGACATGAGTAGTGCAATATATGAATCACTGATGCTCAGATTGCAATTACACTCAGTATCACCCACACTTCCAGGTCCCCCCCCCCCCTTCGCCCTAATTGCCCTCATCAAGGTTATTATCACCTACACTTCCAGACCGCTACGCTGTTGTCCTAATTGGCACGAATTTTAGAATACGTTCTGGCAACAACATTTACAGTTGTATTACCGCGCCAAATTCACGTTTTTCCCTGTCGTTTAAATTCTGTCCTACAACAACGACTCCACATCCTGATAATTTGTCTATTTATCCAAACTAGAAGTTTCTCTCGTATCCTGACACGGCCACCATGGTGACTGTGCTATTTTTGACATAGCTGTTGTGCCCTGTAGATGTAACTACAAAGACGTCGTTGACAATCGAATTACTCATATTCCATGATATTACCTGATGTAATGACTAATTCTCAATACGGTAATCCGAATACAATTTTGGGTTGCAGAGTACTATATCTGAATTCTTCTCTCGGTCGTTTGCAACCTTTAACCATCTGGGTCATCTATACGCGGTAAGACTGATCCTGGGATCGTGCGTATTTATTTTCAGCCTACCTTCGGGGACTATAAGAAGGAATTCCTCGAAATCTACACCACGTGATGTTGTCAGCAAATCAGCTGAACCCTACCGACATAACCCCCTCGTAACCCGCCATTTTCGAGTGGTGTGCTGTCCTGCTTGTTCAAAATTACAGATCTGCAACACCTCTTGGATGATACGGAAGTTGTTCATATCTGTATCTTTTGTAAGCGCAGACAATATATGATTCAGAAGTAGTACGAAAAGCCTGTAATTTATCAGATTTCTCGAGTCTGTTCTCCGCCGGATGAATACCGAACAATATACGGTAAAGTACCGGATATCGCTCCCCAATAATGTCGACACACGATTCTCAAAGCCATATTATGGATGGCGAAGTGTACGCAAATGGGCCGTTTGCCGACCGCTATTCCTTGAACTCATCTAAATTTGCAGCGTGATTTGTTTACGTTGTTGCAGGAAGACTTGAGATCACGTCGTACCGAACATTTCATTTTCCCTGCAAAACATTCTGAAACTATTTATGGGATGAATAGAATCTACACATCGTTAGTCTATAATATCCGATTTATTTAACTCGAGTAGTAATTTTCATTTGTTTCTCGCCAAAGGCTGGGATAAAATGATGAAATTTTCTACTCTCGGTGGAGATCCTCTATGTAGGGCCCACCAGTTGGCGCCCTCTCATTTGTTGCCCTAATTTCACCCCAGATAGTATCATCTATCAATTCGTAGCCACTCCTATGTTGCCTGAGTTTCGTCTCATTTCAATATAATTCATTTCTTTCCGCCTTTCGTTACCAGTGCGTTTCTGTTCTCTTATAGGCGCCAGATCTCACATTCAAAATCCAGTCATCCTACTCAAAACAACTTCCGCGTCAATAATCGAAATACCCTTTTCCCACGACAGTTGCCATCAATTCCATATATCCATGAAATGAATATTTAAAGAAACACAAGATGGTTTCCTATATGAGTGTAGCGGACAACGTTATGAATGACGACATGCAGCAGGACATCATGATGTTCTTTACATACATGTATAAACCTTGTCGCTGACCAGTATCCTTTATCAGAATGAATTTTCCAGTCGTTTTCTAAGGTATGATCTATCTCGGTCACGCTTTGATCATGTTGTTATGATGTTCAAACAACCACTAATTAGAATTAAGCGAAACATATCGCCAGAGATCTTGCACGCTACCGTCGTATTTTACCGTCGGTGCCAATTTAGCCGTATAGCTATACAGCTATACAGACATATATAGTTGAGAGATATGATCATTTAGCACTGTAGAAGCTCAATCATCTATTATCTAGCAGTTATGGTCCATTTCACATTAACATATTTGCGACTGGTAAACAGGCATGGGATTTGCTCTCCGGCCATAAATAGTTGTAAAATCTTAAACAAAACGCTGTATATTAAGTATATTTATTTCCTGACTGGACGTACTCGTTCCATGAATTTAAGTAAGCTACGGAAATTGAAATGGGAAAACGTGCAATCCTTTTTATACCTCACTCAACTTTTTTGGAAAACTCCCTTAAATGTGTGAAAATGTTTTAAATTCGGCTCCCTTTCAGTATTTTAAAATGGTGATGAAAACGGGAGGCCGGCCTACTAGTTTTTTGTCAAAAAATATATCGTCATATATCGAGTCTTCATTTTTGCACCGCCAAGAGGTGCGCATTTTGGCCCGCCCAATATTCACCTCCGAGCATGGTTAACTCTGCAGCGGTCAACCGTCAATTATCATATGCCCGTTTGGAGGAATGGTAACGTTCAAAAGGATGGTACTATGGATATTAGTTAGTAAACAGGGAAAATGAATTGTCATGCTGTCAAAAACGATCGATCGTCCTTATACGATTAGGGCCACCATGGCTAGTGGGGAGTGCACCCTTTGGCACACTCTCCATGCTATGTCGTATACAGCTTCCAAACAGGGAACTCCATAACTCCCATTATGGCATCAGACCACTAATAATTCTGTTACTTATTGGCATTTAAAAAAAAACAAAAATCCAGAAGACTGTCGATCCATAAATTCACTTGGCATGACATGTTTACCCTGTGGGACATTAACTTTTAGCCTTGACAGAAGTTGACCATGGAAATTTCAAATACACCCATTGACATCTGACCGTTGTCACTGAATGTCATTCAATTTGTTAACAGGAAGTTTTCTCATCCCTCAATGATCATGTCTCCATCCGCCATGCTTTCCTCTAAAGTGGCACAAGTCATCAGCAGGAAGTACAGTTCGAAACCTGGTCTGTTATTTGAAATATCATATGTATCAGAAATGCTGAAAAATCACAGCTCATAAAATCCACAATGATCTGCACTCAAATTTCTAAACAATGTAGTTCGAGGGCTCCGTCCCGGATGTGGTTAACTTCAATCTGTGCCATTATGCCAGATAGGTTCGATATGGCTGAAGTGGAGACAACCCTGTTTGGAAGTCGATATGTATATGTACAGGTACATGCATACAATGGCAAAGATGGACATTTCATTAGATCATAATACAACACGCGACAAACACATCCATGATGCAGAGTAAAAATTAAATTATATCCTAGTATGTTCGATGAGTTTATCACCCACATCCAAATATGTGCAATGGATAAGAAATGAAAACCTTGATAAATCCATCATGAAAAGACAACTTCGAACATAGTATCCATATTTCTATTTTATGCGAATGTTATTGCTGCATTGGAGACAGTGTATTCCAGGGGAAGCGAGTCGAGCAGGCAAAACGTTATGAAGAGGGAGAGGAAATCGACAAATATGGCCGCAATGCTTCTGGGATTCTCCGCGATAGGCTGGGTCCCCTTTTGTTTGTTTGTCATTGTGAACTTAACCTGTCGGTCGTGCGAAATCAGCGGGTATATCAGGTTTGAAACAATTTTAGTCGTTTAAGTAAAACTTTATTAACAGAAGCGATGGCGTTATTTGTATTTTATGTCGGACTACCGTAAATGTAATCACTGTGACATCTCTTCGAGTAATTGTTACTTGCCTTCCGGTTTTCCACAACACAATACCCCAGTCATTCCCAGATTTTAATAGCGGCAATCAAAGATTATCTGATACATTTTGTTTCGACATATTGCATGCCACAAACAACATGAAATGAAATAGAACTATTTTATTCCTGAAAAGATTTTGAAGAGCAATATTTTTATTTATGCTGGACGCCTAAGGGAATTAAGACTGGCTTTGAATAAGTTGTCATGGAAACTTCGTTTTGTATCGTGCAATAAAGTCAACTCATCAGACACAGTTATTAGTGCACACTGACGGGCAATCTATTCTCGACATACACGGGGAACTCTAATAAATTTTATCGAACTCTAATAAATTTTATCGGCCATCCAAATATAGTCAACCCGGATGGGCCCATTTGTTTTTGCCATCATTATAGGAAGTTGAACGAGGAAATTAAACTATCAAAGACAATTAATAATGAATGAATACACGAATACCCTTGCTGACGCAGTACTTCGTAACCACGAAGAATAAATAGACGAATTTATATTTATTTACGTTCGCTTCGTGCAAAAAGCGGCACAAACTATGACATTGACAGGTAAAGTACGAGCCAGCTTAATGGACGTTGCCGTTCTGCTCTAAAATGTGTTCGTCATCACATCCTTATCCCAACTGCGCTTTAATTTTGACTGTTTTTTCAATATATCGTGCTATTAGGAAATATTAATTTAGAAAAAGTATATGCTGGATAATTTAGCTGCAATATAATATAAATGTAACCCAATGCATGATTCATATACGTTTGATCATATTTCAATATATGATGATTCGCTTAATGGGCGATTCGGTTTTTCGGTTCGGGTCTGTCACAATGTTGCAAATCCGACGGACAAGCTTATGTGGAATATAGATCTTGGTGGAAAGATATTGTCTGGTATATGTGGGTTTAGGATACAACTCGGTGAATAGTTTATTTTCTTTTTAGTTATTAAAATGTCGAAAAAAAGATCAACTATTACTGCTTTACATAGTAAATTTGATATTCAGAGGCAGCGTTTGCAAAAATATGGTATATATTTTGTACATTACCTTTAAACTCCTGGCATAGCAGAAAACAGTCGTCTAATTATCTTTTCCGTACGTTTCTGAACGTTCTGTTTTCTTGTGGACCAAAAAATTGATACCCACGGCATCAAACTTTTTTTTCTAGATATGCTATCATCATTGCAGCCTACGTGGGCGGCAGTTTGTTTCCAATTGCTGTGCCATGAATTTGTACAAAGTAGAAGTTGAAAAAAATCGAACGTCTTATTCTCTAAAATACTTTAAACGCTTTCTATGGTATTATTTTTTAAATCTGCGAATATGTTGACGTATTCAGTGCTTTTTTCTTGTTCAATAGAATGATAATTAGGAATTTGTGAATTTTAGATTTTAAAATCAAAATCGAAAAAAACTGTTGTTCAGATAAGGTGATAACGTGGCTATGCCTGCTAAATTGTGTAGGAAGATTTGTTTGTTTTTGTTATCTAACGCTCTGTGGAGCTTTTCTCTCCAATGTTAACTCAATCCGCGCGCTATTTGTTGAAATGACAATTCCCTGTTTTTAGCAATGGCAAATACAATAATTGTTCAACATCGCAGCATATCGGAGAAACCCTAATGGACGGATCGGCCTAATATATCTTGCATTATATTCTCTGAACAGCTCCAGGCATAATGACTTTTGCATGAAATATAAATACATTTTTTATGATTTTTTGATGAAAGGTAGTGTGCCGATGAATAATTATTCTCGCTGAACGCCCCCAATGTGAAAAATATAAGACTAATAGATGTGAAAGGTATTTCGCATACTGAGGAGAAATTCCAACCGCGCTCAGATGAAATTACTGTCCAACCAGCATTACGAATTTCAAACTGAAGAAGGGAACACCATGCTTTGGGGAAATTTTTGTAACATGTCTGTCTCCAAAATTAAGTGGGAAAAAGAATTGTTTGAAGTGATGTGTTCAAAGGAATCAATTGGATATCTTGTGTACTATTTTGGGTTTTTAATAACAATCACCGTCGTCAATTTTATCGGGAACAGTCTAGTCATTTCTACTATCGTGCGACATCCTGGCTTACGACACCCATGTAACTATTACCTCGTCAGTCTGGCGGGGTCGGATATCTTAGCCGGGATTATCTACACACTGTACAACCTATCTCACGAGAAGAGTTTTGGTATTATTGAAACCATTGGTAAGTATACCCACACCGGAAAAAATTCAGCACATGTCTTTTTTTCCAGTCTGGTTCAACAAACATGAGCTCAACGATCTCCGTACGATTCTTCTTATACTCGCTATTTAACGATTTTCCGAATGATATGTATCTCGTTCACTGGATCTGATGGACCGTATTGAAAATGTAACTCAGGAAACTATTCACACATCGTCTCTACGATCACAATATCGACAAACTAATATCATTAAGTGCGTACTCTACTCCGTTCTGGATAGTTCTATTCTATGAGGATCTCTCACTCTGTAGTCTTGGATCTTTTGTTATATCTAGTTAGCAAAGTTCTAATTCATGTCAGAAAATAACATTGTTGCTCAAACTCTCGGCAAGGATGATGTATGGGAACAGTCTGTAAAGTGTCTAATTCAGCATTAGCGAGAGGGACAGAATTAAGGTTTAACGTCGCGTTCAGCAATATTTCTTTATAGCGACGATCAAACAATATTCTAAATAATCAAGCCAATAACTTAGTAATCCAACACATGAAAACATACACACATTAAAACTTATGGAACAAACCGATTTCTCTCAAATAACCCAAGTCACATTCCTCTCTCACCCGATTAAAAAGATCTTCCAAAGTGGTCGCTCTATAAAAAGAAATCTATGCATTCGATAAGAATATGTTTTACTGTGAGGGCTACATTATCGACAGGAACACGGCTTTTGGCTACTACAGTCACGTCGCCTATGATAGATATCGCCAGGTCAGAAAACACTGACGCTCCAAGCCGCTGCGCGACATCCCCTCCCACAAAAAAGACAGGCAATCGACAAACTAACTTGTATTTTTACATATAAATAATTTGTTTTTCAAACGCCAGTGCATCTATGACATTTCCAGTTTTACAACTTTGGATTGGTCAGTTAAGATTAATTGTTAATTTTTTAAATGGAACATAAACTATATAATAGAATAATATTACAGAACAGACAGTATGTTAGGCTTGGCGACAGAACATATACATGTACACAAATATTATTATTAATGGAATTAGCTTACAAAATGGACAGAGCAAGGCCAGAGAAAATTTAAATCAGGATGGCACAAGTTTGCTGTCCTTCAAACATCCCCACGAAATATTTAGTCTAACATCAACCGATGTATTACTATACTCGGTTATTCTTCATAACATTCCAACAGAAAAAAAATGCATATATAAACTATGGAAGATTCCTTGGAAAATACCTTACTTTTGGAACCTGAATGATACGGCAGATTAATTGTCCAAATATGTTCGAAATTTACATGTGTCTATGCTAAGCATCATAGAACGTCTTCAGAAAAATACAACAATGGTCAGATGTATTAGATGCAGCAGAAAACAACGTGATCCACCGTTCATACTAGTATATACACGACAACAGGGTAAATCAATTTCAATTCAAGATAATACACAGAATCCTTGTGACAAACTCTATTGAAAGTATGGGTCAAATCGGACTCTGATCAGTGCTCCGCCTTGGTACATGATACCGAGAAAACACCCATTTATTTAACCAATGTAATTATTCGACAAAGATATACGCTCTTACACACTTTATATCCGAGCCCGGCTTTTAGCGTTTCTTTGGAGTGACATTTCTATGAAGAAGTCAAGCGATCTTACGTAATATATATGCGATAGTGTTGACATCTTAATCCGTTAGCATCAATAACCCGGTTAAGTTTGGTCTTGATAATCGGTTCATTCGCAACTTTCCGTTGATTTCTGATCGCAGTAATCAGCCCCTTCGTAAATTCCCGCTCGGCAGTCCGAAAGGATATTGGCTTACAGTATAATCTTCATAAACAGGACATACAATACCTGTTCAATGAAGGAAGATAGCGGGAGATAAACACATCTTCTCGAATGTCCAACCATTAGGAGACTGTCTGGCTTTTAATGAGTTTCACATCGTTTGGAACATTATTTTTTATTTTAGCACTCTCGTGCTGTATGTTCATATTTTTCAAAATTTTGGAATATATGTTCGCGTAAAGTGGATTATATATGTGTTCACCAACGCTATGATTTTGTTTGTTGATTTCGGTTAGGCGGCTATTAAAATGTAATGTCATGTGACTCGGCTTTATTCCAGCCTATCTTTATAATCTCCTTCGGAAAACCCCTACTTGCCAAATTTTATTCAAGTTCACTAACTTTCCCCTTACGTTCGTTTATGTTACAATGATGCAAATACGACCCTCAAGATTATATGTAATATGGATCTTAGTATGTCTTGCGCGATTGCTTTTGAAATGAAGATATTGTCCAGTATCGATGGGTTTATGGTACAAATCGGTGATTAGTTTTTCGTTTCTAGTTGTATATATACATACAGATATTCATCATTGGGAATATTCCTTCTATTTCAGCTTGTCGTACCGTTAGTAACTAACATGCACATGTGTGGAAGCTGGGGGAGAGGTTGCAGTTAGTGTATTACGTTTGGTGTGTCTAGTTTTTTGGTGGAGTGGTTATTGGGGTCTGTGTTTACTTTCATACATTTTGGTACTTCAATTGATCCTGGCGTTCTAAGAGAGGTTGTTAATGCATTTTGTGATTTACTGTTCGAGTGTGGCTATATGTAAAGGTAATGGCTAGAGGTATAGAATTGCATGCGTATTGTGTACTGAACGCATAGACTTGAAAATTAACGGTTAAATGCATGAAGAATTTGTAGTTAGTTTGTATATGAAGAATACTAAAATTGAATGTACCAATATATACATTGTCGTATAGTATATGGATATTATAGCTATTTGTACAAAAAGGTATTTTGAGTCTGTGTCGGATTATATTTTCGCTTAAATGATTACAGAATATTATACAATTATAAATAAAGTAAAAATAATAAATTATTATACTATTATACATAGTTTCCATACTGAGTGTTAGTAATATGTTTTGCAACATTCTGTATTGTACATGTATTCTGGTATGTGCTGCTATAACCTCTGCGAACAATTCTACACTGCGGAAAAAAGGTGTTGAAGCCATTTTAGCGCCAGAATTGTGTTGAAAATAACACAGATTGTGTTAGAATCAACACTAACTCGTATTGACCAATTTTGTGTTGACCTGTGAAGTTTAACACAAATGTTGATTTCATTTTGTGTTGAAGCCATTTTAACACAAAATTGTGTTAAAACAACAACAGTTATTTTCGCTGTGTAATTGCACATAATCTTAATGGCACTAGATTTTAATACGTTTCTATGATAAAAAAATAGGATATTTGGTAAGAGAGCTCACGGTCACGTACTACATCTATATGTTACCATATTATATCATTTATGTTTGACAACTTAAAACCCTGACGTTTTTGGGAATACGAACTTGCATTCAAAGAATCCCCTGTTTGGTCTGTTTTTTACTATCTTAGGTCAGATACTCTCTGCGTCATTTTCCAGATGACTTGATAGGGCTATTACATAATCGCTCTGAAATAATTGTATCTAACACCGCTCAAGACGGTCCCAAGGGCCGTGTGGTCATGTTATCTAATATATCCACATGAACAGCTAAAATAAAAGCGTGGTTAGGATACAAATTATCACAGAAATCGCTTTTGGTTCTTGTGACGTTCTAGCAATATGCTGTCAGTATATTTGTCGATAGGTCATGATCGGACCTTACAGACTAGTCTTTTGTGTTAATTGCCGTCATTTACATCTGTCGACGATACAGCTCACCAATCGCCAATGTACGAGTTGTCTCAGCGAAACAGCTCACCAATTACGAGTATACGAGTTTTCAGAGCATTTCCATCACAGCTCTCTAGATTTGTATCTAATACCGCTTATGCCGGTACTAGGGGCAGTGTGGTCATATCATCCATGTTGCCACATGAACAGGTACAATAAAAGCATACCTGAGATACAACACATATCACGAATCGTTAGATTCTTGGTATGTACTTCAGAACAGATTTACCAGCGGCGGCGAGACTATTCTGTGAAGTCATATGACGCAGTCAGTATGTCGGCACCTCTTCCCACTTCCCTTATATGTGTTGTAATATAACTTCTTGCCAGTACGCCGACATCGGTTTCCATAACGCTTTTAACGATGCGTTTAATTGTAAGGGTTATGATATTTACAATCGTAGTCATAATAATGAAATAAATGCTCTCTGGTGAAAAACATTTATGATCGACATTTTTGGAAAAGTGAATAGACTCAGTTGTTTGTGGGTGCCAATATTTAAGTATACTAAAGAGTTCGAGTGCTAAAAATAAAATTTCAACTGTTTCGATTTCTGTTCCACAGACGGTACATTTCTTCACATTCTGTTATCCCATTTTGAATCAAGGTTATGTTGTAGTATCCTGTACCCCCGTTGTGCTATTATATTATATGATAGAGATGTTAGCATGTGTGTTCATGGGTCTGTGTAGGCTATGTTTGAGAAACTACGATTGGATCAGTACTGTATAAGCTGAGTGAATTTCTAGTTTGTAAATTACTCTCTTGAAATAAACTGTTTATTATTGTTCTTAAATAAGTGGCTGAATATTATGGCTTCACCAATACGAAAATACCAAGCACATACTAAACGGTCTATCTATTGCGCATTGCGGCAATTTCTGGTGGATATATATGTTCATTTAGGAATGCGACTCAAAGCAACAACATTGATGATATGCAAACTTTTCAACGAAGTTCATCCTTTTTTTGCTTTCATCATCCCCTACGCCACAATAAATCGAGGTGGTTCATACAGACACGTGTATTAATATTTTAATAGCCCTAGCGATAAGCTAGTCATTTTTGTTTTGGTCAACTAAACTGTAATTTGAACTCCCCAAAACGAGTTATAGATTTTTGGAAATCTATTCATTCAGGGAATCAGAGTTTCGTGACAGTTTCGTTTCTCTATTACTAAAACTGAATTATCTGAACACAAATAGAGTTTGTCAAAATTTAATGTCCATGCACCATCTAAAGTGAGCATAATAAATATTTGAACTTTTATATGTACGTGATATAAACAAAATTAGTTTGCCTTTTTTCGTCTTGGAAATGATTTTATGACAGTACAAAGTTCAATCATTCAAAAAAAAAATAATAATCAACTGTTACCCTCTAAATCACGGATATATTTAGAACGAAGATAAACTCAGAAAAATCGAGGCATACATATCTAGTTCTATATATGTTCATCGTTGTGTTCGAATTTAATGACTATGCAAAATAACAGGACCGGAAGTTTCTTTGGTCAAGCTAAGCGACGTGCAAATTATTCCAAATCTGGCTCAATTTCCAATATTGTTTGTTTAAAATGTCTAAAAAAGCTAATTACTTGATCGCCGTGTGCTAGGTAAACATGCTCACCGAATAATAGCTCATATTTCAAAGTTTTGAAAAGCTGGTTTTCCTTATATATAAAAAGTATTTTTTTCATGAGTTATAATATTTAGGCAAAAACTATTTTGTTTCAAAAAACTATTTTGTTTCAAAAAACTATTTTGTTTCACATCACATTAATATTTACTAATATATCAGGGATTTATACGGAGAAATTGCATAAATGAAAAATTCGAAAAATCTGACCGAAAAATCGATCAAAAAATGCATTTTTTGAATATAACGTCACTGTGACGACATCAAAACGGTCATATTGTGACCTGAAACGATTGACAATAAATACATTTCGATTAACTGATTGACTTCAATGCTCTGTGGAGCTTTTCCGTCCAATGTTGACTCAATCAGCGCGATTAGGGCACGCACCATAATTCTTTAACATCGTAGCATATCTGTGAAACTCTATCGGACGGATCGGCCTAATATATCTTCCATTATATAATTTGTACATCTCAAGGCATGATTACTTTTTTGCATAAAATGTACATAAATGTTTTCTTACTATTATTTACTGATGAATGCTAGTTTACCGATAAGTAATTACTCGTACTGAACGCCCCCAACGTGAAGATATATAAGACTGTGAAAGGTATTACGCATACTGAAGAGAAATCCTAACTGCGCTCAGATGAAATTGCTGTCAACTCAATATTACGAATTTAAAACTACAGAAGAGAACATCATGCTTTCGGTAAATTTCTGTAACATGTCTGTGTCGGAAATCAAGCGGGGAAAAGAATTGTATGAAGAGATGTGTTTAAATTAATCAATTGGATTTCTTGTGTAATATTTTGAGTTTTAATAACAATCACCGTCGGCAACTTGATCGGGAACAGTCTAGTCATTTCTACTATCGTGCGACATCCTGGCTTACGACACCCACGTAACTATTAGCTCGTCAGTCTAGCCGGGTCAGATATCTTAGTTGGGATTATCTTCAGCACGTCCTGATTTCTTCCGTCTGGTTCAACAAATATTAGCTTAACGATCTCCGTAAGTTTCTTTGAATCATCGATAATTAACGATTCTGCAAAGTATATGTATCTCGTTCACTGGATCTGATGGACCATATTAAAAATGTGATTGAGGAGAATATTCACACACCGCCTCTACGATCACAATATCGACATACTAATACCATTGTACAAGTACACTACTCCGTTCGGGGTTGTACTATTCTACAAGGATCTCTCGCGCTGTAGTCGTGAATCATTTGCTATATCTAGTTAGCAAAATTTTGATTCATGTCACAAAAACATTGTTGCCCAAACTCTCTCGAGAAGGCTGGTGTATGAAAACGGTTTTCAACGGTATCTAATTCAGCTTTATCCCATCACTCGAGGTGATTTTTCGCTGATTCTCTTCAAGGAGGTACTATATTTTCCAAGGCTATTTGGATGTTGGTGGGGCTACCTTATCGTACAGAAAAAAAGAAACTTTTGCTTATTAAGTCACGTGACCTATGGAACCAATCGCCTGGTTAAACAGGATTAACGCTCAAGGCGTTGCGCGACATCCCCTCTCACAAAAGGACAGGCCATCGACAAACTAACTTGTATTTACTCTTATCAATAACTTGCTATCGAAACTCCAGTACATCCAATTCCGGAAACCCGCCGGAAACCTATTGGAAACTGTACAGGTACAATCCACCGTATTCTCGGGCCTGAATGCGAGGTGTCGAAGGATGCTTTCCTCTGGAGTCGTATGGTAGATTTTTATTTGCCAGACGTCGTCAGTTTTTTACACCTCTTGCATATCGCTCCAATTAAATATTTCGGTAAGAAATCCGATATTTACATTGGGTTATAGACGCGGAAATTTTTTGTGGCTCCGTCATTAGAGACCTCCTTGATCACGCGTCTATTTTACAAACAATCTGTACAAAACTGTTGATGTGTCGTCCAATTACGAGCGTCTAGTCCGTCATTCATAATTCAGCCGTCGTCCATTAGAGAATATCCGTGTCCATAATCCAAAGACCTATTCCATATTCCATATAACAGTACTACATGTAGCACCAAATCCAAAAAGACAATCATAGTATACATAAACATAAGCTTGTTTCCTGCAAGAGAGAAAGAGTCAACAGTGTTCAATGATGCCCGCAAGACATCATGATGTTCCAAAAATATCAAATCCGTATCGCTGATCAGTATTCTTAATCCATAATATTCGTTGTAAATTCGTCATCTAAAGAATGATGTATCTCAGTCACGCTTTGATTGTGACTGTTCATATGATTACCATGAGGATCTTGAAGTACATGTGTTTATACGGCCCCTAGCCCTGGGTTAAGCGGAATTAGACACAAGTTACGAAACGTAACGCCATAGATCATGCACGCTACGCTCGTATTATCGCCAAATTTGAGAATCTTTGAATGGAGGCGCTTTGTGGTGTAGCCCTGTTTTATCAGTTTCTGCAACGATGTTTTGTGACGTTGATTAAAATCGTCACATTTAACACAGGATCTAGCAAATGCTACTAGGCGAGATATGTATAGGCCATGTGCAGTTCCCACTGGAATATTACTGTCCAGAAAGGGATAGTCTACGATGTCGAAATTGTAATTATCTCTTTTTACCTGCGGCACGCAGGTCTACGGGAGGCTCGCGTTGTTGTTCTTGTTGTTGTTGTTCTTGTTCTTGTGACTTTTTGAAATGCGCATGCGCTAAGAGAGTGTGATCTCTGCCACACTTTTCTTTTCAACCTCCGATCTCACATGACAATACTGTCTTCAAGCGCGTTTGAATTCATTTGCAACTATATTCGATGGAATGAATTATTGCTTCGTTAATTATTATATATGAGAATAGTGTGAATAACGTCAAAGGACCTACGAAGTAGGGTAGGCGTTAGGACTCCGACACGCACTGTGCTCTTGGACCCCCAGTTGAAATCCTGCCAATATTAAGATGGGCACGGCCCAAGTTAGAATCACCAGTGATTTCAATCAAAAATCCCCAGAAATTTTCATCAAAAGTAGGTCCACTCGAAACATGCTGGCAACAGTCCCCTAATGCACCTTCATGCCCAGTGTGAATAACGTCAGAGGACCTACGAAGTAGTGTATGCATTAGGACTCAGACACGCACTGAACTCTTGGACCCCCAGTTGAAATCCTGCCAATTTTAAGATGGGCACGGCCCAAGTTAGAATCACCAGTGATTTTAATCAAAAATCACCAGAAATTTTCATCAAAAGTAGGTCCACTCGAAACATGCTGGCAACAGTCCCCTGATGCACTTTAATCCTAAAAATCAAGGTTCTAATATCAACAGTAATACTCAAATATAACATATCTCTCAGATATAACATATATATAAATATTAATATTCATGTCACTGTTCCATTTTTTCTCTAGTTGTATTCCTCTTAAAATTTTGTACTCTGCCTTTGACTGGTGTTTGTACAATAAAATCTTGAATCTTGTATGATTATTTTGCCGACGAAAGGATTCTGATGGGCTCACTCATTACCGGACAATTTCAAATGGTAGCCTACTTCGAAGAGACAGAAATGACCATGTAGTATTTAATGAGTTGGACACCCCTGTGCGCGAACAATACCTCGCAGTCGTCCAGTTATATTGTGCACTTTCGGTTGCATAACATTCGGCAAATAGCTATTTTGAATGATTCTCTTTCAGAACACAGCCTCTCTATCCTCATTCTCGCAAGCCAGGGCCTTGATTCACTGGTATTGATGTTCCCGTCCTCTTCCGCACTCAGAATCCCTTTAGAATAGCATTAATCACTTCCGTAAATTCAATACTTATGTGTATCAGCAGACAATGCGCAGAAACATATTGCATTTGACATCATTCTCTCAAGTCAGAGCCCATTTCTGCTAGAATTTACTGGTTCTATACAAAATTTACGTTACTTTGTCAGTTTTACGAATGGAAGGACGTCATTTATTAGCAGATGCTGACCATAAAAGCGATCTATTTGTCCTCGTTGTCAAAAGCTAGGGCCTTGATTTCCAGGAGAAGAGAATTCGACATCATTCTCTTACACACATACCTTGTTTAGTGAACTAGCCCTGACATTTTCCACTTAAATTACCTTCGAAAAGGCAAGGTCGAACTTGTCAGATGAGATGATATTTCCTAAGAATGAAATAGTTAATATCTTGGTATTGACTCGCTGCATGGAAAATAGTGTCAAGGTATTTAGTTTGCAGGTGACACGCAAATACAGAAACTTAATTAATTAGTCTAATTGAATATCAAGACTGTCACAGGCCTTAATTTAATAGTGAAAAGTGTCATTATGCCTCTTGGACAGTTTGATAAAGCCTTCAACCCCATTCCATAGTTTCACAGATCAGAGTGATAGACCTTATACTAAATTCATTGAAAATTAAGGAAATATAAACTTTCCATTATGCTCGGCAACGTAAGCGAGAAGGGAGACTGAAGAGCGTATATTTTTGCGCTATGACTAAACCCTTGAAATTTATTTGGATTCCAAATATTTGAAAGCCTTTTTGATTTGCAAAAATCAACGGCTGAACCGAATGTTTTGAAATTTGGCATACACGATACTTATACCAAGATATTGCCAAACCGATAATTGTGACTTCGTCTGTCAATTCAGTATAGACGGCATGGACCAGTCAAAATCGTTGGATTTTGAACGGGGAAAGTGAATATATATATATATATATGGTATCAGACCTATTAGGCAATTCCTACAATTGTGAGTTAGAATCTGAAAATTACTTCCCTGGGCGTGAAAACACTGGCAGATGTTGTTTTTTCTACCATTACCACTACCTCCGCTGGTATGCCTTTCACTGTATTATTGCCACTGCCGCAGGTTTTGACTACAATGTAGTCATTTCTCACTTGTTTCATAAAGTCGACGAGAGAGAATGCCCGCTTCTTTCTATAGAGATATAGATCTAAATATGATGTGCCTATAGGGCTATCTGTAGTTTCTTTCAAATCCAATGAAGGTGGATATAGATCCTTCACTGCGTCATATATATTGCGATTATCCAAAGCGAGAAGATCGTTTATATAGCGTTTGGCGAATGAGAAGGGACGGACTTTGAATGGATATGTTACTGAAAGCGTCTGCATATAGTCATATTCATAAGAGAACATATATAGATCAGCCAACAGGGGTGCACAATCAGTACCCATTGGAATACCTATATGCGATTGATATATTGTGTTGCCAAATTTCACATAACTATTTTTAATGAGAAATTCAAGCTCTATAACTCTATAAACAAACATTCCATTAATGATATCACTGACGAGCTGAAGAATGCTTTATAGCTTCCGACATTAATATATCTACGATCAGTTTTCTGGAACACAGATATAATTAAGGAACTTAGACGGTCAATAAAGTCCTGATGAGGGATTGTAGTATAGAGAGTCGAGAAATTCTATTTGGATACATGTCTGCACGGTATGTGATCTTCAGCATCAAGTTCTTCCGTAAGACATTTTGAGTTTTTCAATATCCTCATACATTCAACAACAGAGTTTTTTTTTAGAAATAGTGGCGCAATATCTTTCCCAAAAATCTTTTACCCCTTGAAGGGCCCTCTTCAATGGGGTTGAAAGAAGCTTGGTGGTGCAGATTCTAGAACCAGCTATGAATCTAGCTTTGTATGGTGATTTATGCATTTTTGGAGTCCAGTATACCTTTGATATGTCGTTATGATTGGTTGGGAGACAAATATCTATGTTTAGACTCAATTCTTTAACCAGCACCTGGTAATAGTAATATTTACATATGACAATTATATTATTCGGAGCTTTGTCTACTATGATGAATTTACTACGAGGATTTGCTAGAACTTCTTGCGAATTGAGGTTTTTCAGTTCTTGTTTTGTTTGGGGAAAGGTACTAATATGGCGGATTGTTTCAACGACCTTACTCTTGGTGAGGTCCAGCCAATCAGCGAGTACTGTCACAAATTGCGACATATTGAGGTTATTCTTTTGAAAGAGATATATACTCTGGAAGAAATAGCCCTGTCGAATCAGTTGCTGAAACAAATGATATGTGACATTGATGGAAATTGTTCTATTTTACACACAATATGCCAAATGCTACTCGCCGAGATACGAGTGCGAAATCATCCTCTTGTTGTAGACTTGAGAGAATGCAGTTTTTCACTTTAAATAGGTATACGTGTTGATGTAAATATAATATCTCACTTGGACTATTTGTAGTTTCCTTCAAATTGAGAGAAGATTGATAATGCTTCTAGGTGCCTCATATGATTTGGTTTAGAACTGGAAATAGTTCGCAGAAATCATCTGGATCCATAAATTGAACTGTGCTCAAAGGTGTCTAATAATTGAAATGGGTGAAGATACTGTCTTGTGTTACTGATATGCGATAAGTAACATTCTTATTTTCACGTCTTCATTCATATATCAGTCTCAACTTCATGTACTTGTACCTTCAACATTCTTTATTCGATTATTTTCCGGAAAATGCGGCACTCATGCGCAATCAATATTTAGTTTTACTGAACAATGTATTAGTATGATAGTTAACAAAATGGATCTCACGCAAGGATGAGCACGTTATACGTTAAACTTTAAATATCACAGGGCGAAACCTCGGGCCTTCCGCTTCTAACCGCACAGCAGTCTGTGTCCCATGTTTCAGGTAAAAACAATCAGCGGCTGTTACAAAGGCGAAGCGAGTTACCGTACATACTCTGATATAATGAGTACTGTATTTTACAAACAAAGGCATCTACATACCTTGATCAAATGAGAAATTTTATTTTACCCGCGACTTTTTAATTGAACTCCTAACCCCCGACGTTTTGGCTTGAACTCTATGTTGCTACATTTTCGCATCCATACCTGTTCCGTCTCTGCTAGCCAAGGAAGCATGTTTGTAAGCCTCCGAACCAGGTCGTCTCTGAGGGTGCAGTCCACACCTAAATGATGTGCGGCTAAAAACAGGCATGGGTTCGGATCTTCGGCCTTAAATGGATGTAAAATCTTTAACAAAAACCCTGTAAAGGTATATATTTTCTAAATGAGCACACTCGTGCCATTATTTCAGGAGACTTGTGAGCCATTGTAATTGACAACGAAAGACGTCCAGTCATCCTTAAACCTTCAATTTTTCTGAAAAACTCCATAAAATATAGGAAAAGGTGTCAAATTCTACCCGCAACCCAGAGAAAACGTGTGAAATGATTTTCTTCTTATGTATGTTAAAGTCTTTCCCGTCCAACGGACAATTTAAAATGGCGAAAAAAACAGGGGGTCGACCTACTCGTTTTTTGTAAAATTTTATCGCCATAAAGGGATCATCATTTTCGCTTCCCGAAAAAGTGCGGATTTTGACCCGCCAGATATTCAATTCCGGACACGATTAACTCTGTAGTGGCGAGTGGGTGCGATCGACAAGCAATTGTTACAGCCTCGTGTGGAGAAATGGTGACGTCCAGCATGATGATACTATAGATATCAGTTAGTATAAAGGTGAGAAGAATTACCATGCTGTCAAACTCGGGCGACCTTCCTTATTATAAAATCAGGGAGGGGGGGCCCTTTGTACGAAACCGTGGCCCAGTGTGGACCGCACCCTTAAGGCCTAGGGTGTTTTCTCAGAATTTCTGTTCTCAAGGCTATGACAATCTAGGAGTGTTTGCAAGTTTCTTGGTATGCGACACTTGCTTGTAGAATACAGTTTTGTCGGATATCCCGTCAATTACTTTCCCCTTACCCCATCTTTGTTTTTGCGACTTTTGCTGAAAAATCGCGAGTTTCAGCGCTCAATAAGAATATCATAGCATTATGCTTTGACCGTGGCAATGAAACCCAGGAACAAAGATCGGGAGCGTTGACCAGTTTCCGATTGAGACATAAGAGGCAAAATAAAAGCAAAAATAGCTGAAATTCGAGCCAAATTGTCAATAACTTTTCATTCCGACTTTTTCAAAAAAATTGGGAGGTGGGAGTACAAACTTCGAGATGAAAAGAACAAAACCAGAATAATACGCTCTCATTCACTTTAGATCAGGGTGCTGGTGTGATCCGTATTGAAAATTAATCACTTTGACATTCACATTGGCAGTAATAGGACATACAGGTCACTAATCGTAACATATATTCCTAACCAAGGGGAGGTAATTCTGCATAAGTCTAAATAGCATATATGCAAGGCCAATGCTATCATACCATGTAGTATTCAGAAAATCGAGAAGTTTCTGACTAAGATAAATGATTTTTATGATCCTGTTTCATATCAAGTCATTACGAGGTCGGAATAAGCGCTTTTAACGAGTGTAGTGTAGGAGGACATAAGATATTTGGCCTACTCGTGTATCATAACCGCGCAAAGGAGCCTACATTAAGGGTGCAGTCCACACCTAAATGATGTGCGGCTAAAAACAGGCATGGGTTCGGATCTTCGGCCTTAAATGGATGTAAAATCTTTAACAAAAACCCTGTAAAAGTATATATTTTCTAAATGGGCACACTCGTGCCATTATTTCAGGAGACTTGTGAGCCATTGTAATTGACAACGAAAGACGTCCGATCATCCTTAAACCTTCTTCAATTTTTCTGAAAAACTCCATAAAATATAGGAAAAGGTGTCAAATTCTACCCGCAACCAGAGAAAACGTATGAAATGATTTTCTTCTTATGTATGTTAAAGTCTTTCCCGTCCAACGGACAATTTAAGATGGCGAAAAAAAAACAGGGTTCGACCTACTCGTTTTTTTGTAAAATTTTATCGCCATAAAGGGATCATCATTTTCGCTTCCCGAAAAAGTGCGGATTTTGGCCCGCCAGATATTCAATTCCGGACACGATTAACTCTGTAGTGGCGAGTGGGTGTGATCGACAAGCAATTGTTACAGCCTCGTTTGGAGAAATGGTTACGTCCAGCATGAGGATACTATAGATATCAGTTAGTATAAAGGTAAGAAGATTTACCATGCTGTCAAACTCGGGCGACCTTCCTTATTATAAAATTAGGGAGGGGCCATTTGTACGAAACCGTGGCCCAGTGTGGAGTGCACCCTTAAGGCTAGGGTGTTTTCTCAGAATTTCTGTTCGCAAGGCTATGACAATCTGCGAGTGTTTGCGAGTTTCTTGGTATGCGACACTTGCTTGTAGTATGCAGTTTTATCGGATATCCCGTCAATCACTTTCCCCCTACCCCATCTTTGTTTTTGCGACTTTTGCTGAAAAATTGAGAGTTTCAGAGCTCAATAAGAATATTATAGCATTATGCTTTGACCGTGACAATGAAAGCCATGAACAAAAATCGGGAGCGTTGACCAGTTTCCGAATGAGGCATGAGAAACAAAATAAAGCAAAAATTGCTGAAATTCGAGCCAAATTGTCAATAATTTTTCATTCCGACTTTTTCAAAAAAAATTGGGAGGTGGGAGTACAAACTTCGAGATGAAAAGGACAAAACCAGAATAATACGCTCTCATTCACTTTAGATCAGGGTGCTGGTGTGATCCGTATTGAAAATTAATCACTTTGACATTCACATTGGCAGTAATAGGACATACAGGTCACTAATCGTAACATATATTCCTAACCAAGGGGAGGTAATTCTGCATAAGTCTAAATAGCATATATGCAAGGCCAATGCTATCATACCATGTAGTATTCAGAAAATCGAGAAGTTTCTGACTAAGATAAATGATTTTTATGATCCGGTTTCATATCAAGTCATTACGAGGTCGGAATAAGCGCTTTTAACGAGTGTAGTGTAGGAGGACATAAGATATTTGGCCTACTCGTGTATCATAACCGCGCAAAGGAGCCTACATTAAGGCCTAGGGTGTTTTCTCAGAATTTCTGTTCTCAAGGCTATGACAATCTAGGAGTGTTTGCAAGTTCCTTGGTATGCGACACTTGCTTGTAGAATACAGTTTTGTCGGATATCCCGTCAATTACTTTCCCCTTACCCCATCTTTGTTTTTGCGACTTTTGCTGAAAAATCGCGAGTTTCAGCGCTCAATAAGAATATCATAGCATTATGCTTTGACCGTGGCAATGAAACCCTGGAACAAAGATCGGGAGCGTTGACCAGTTTCCGAATGAGACATAAGAGGCAAAATAAAAGCAAAAATAGCTGAAATTCGAGCCAAATTGTCGATAATTTTTCATTCCGACTTTTTCAAAAAAATTGGGAGGTGGGAGTACAAACTTCGAGATGAAAAGGACAAAACCAGAATAATACGCTCTCATTCACTTTAGATCAGGGTGCTGGTGTGATCCGTATTGAAAATTAATCACTTTGACATTCACATTGGCAGTAATAGGACATACAGGTCACTAATCGTAACATATATTCCTAACCAAGGGGAGGTAATTCTGCATAAGTCTAAATAGCATATATGCAAGGCCAATGCTATCATACCATGTAGTATTCAGAAAATCGAGAAGTTTCTGACTAAGATAAATCATTTTTATGATCCTGTTTCATATCAAGTCATTACGAGGTCGGAATAAGCGCTTTTAACGAGTGTAGTGTAGGAGGACATAAGATATTTGGCCTACTCGTGTATCATAACTGCGCAAAGGAGCCTACATTAAGGGTGCAGTCCACACCTAAAAGATGTGCGGCTAAAAACAGGCATGGGTTCGGATCTTCGGCCTTAAATGGATGTAAAATCTTTAACAAAAACCCTGTAAAAGTATATATTTTCTAAATGGGCACACTCGTGCCATTATTTCAGGAGACTTGTGAGCCATTGTAATTGACAACGAAAGACGTCCGATCATCCTTAAACCTTCTCCAATTTTTCTGAAAAACTCCATAAAATATAGGAAAAGGTGTCAAATTCTACCCGCAACCCAGAAGTTAAAGTCTTTCCCGTCCAACGGACAATTTAAAATGGCGAAAAAAACAGAGGGTCGACCTACTCGTTTTTTGTAAAATTTTATCGCCATAAAGGGATCATCATTTTCGCTTCCCGAAAATGTGCGGATTTTGACCCGCCAGATATTCAATTCCGGACACGATTAACTCTGTAGTGGCGAGTGGGTGCGATCGACAAGCAATTGTTACAGCCTCGTGTGGAGAAATGGTGACGTCCAGCATGATGATACTATAGATATCAATTGGTATAAAGGTGAGAAGAATTACCATGCTGTCAAACTCGGGCGACCTTCCTTATTATAAAATCAGGGAGGGGCCCTTTGTACGAAACCGTGGCCCAGTGTGGACCGCACCCTGAGGGCGCTAAAGTAAGTTGAATGGCCTGCCGCCGAACAGGTTTCATAAGAGTTTCAGAATAAGAGATTGTTGTTAGTGGAGTAGCAATCTTGATCAGGTGACGGAATGCAAAATTCTCATCTCCACTAGGTTTTTCTGCCAACACCGGGAACATAGGCATGGTGCTGAGAAAAATGGTAATTATTCAACTTTCATCGTGGCTAATGCAGTAGGTGGATTCTTAAATGTCAAAGCGTCGTATGCATGATTTAATTTAGTGATCGTCATACATTAATGTATTACGTAAGCGCTGAGCGAATTAAAAATTACATTCTGTTTTTATTGTGGCAGGTCAGTGGCCAGTCTGTAGAGTAGTAGTGTGGATGGTAGATGGATTCCAGTTCACTTCCGCCTTCCATCTTGTTGCTATCACGGCCATCAGGTACATCGTCATCGTGAAGCCCCTGATCTCAGATCTGCACCTCACCTCTTCTCGCGTTATCCTCTCTCTGATCTTCGTATGGAGCTTGGCACTTTCCTTTTCGGCAATACTTAACCTGAAAGACAAACCAAAAGGTAAGTCTAGCCTTTATAGAAGTAAACTCGTGAATATATTTCAACACTGTTGGCTGGGCATACTGCTGAGGAAAATATTCCCTGTTTGGGCCGATTTTTATCTGCCGGTCACATAGGTCATCGTGTTCCAGCAGATAGCTTAACAGGGCTATTACGTCATCGCCCGGAAATATTTTTATAATATCACTTCACCCTATCTGGCCTGGTAGGCCATTATGGCCCCCTACCAAACTTTCTGCGCTATCTCCGGAACCACAAAAAATGGAGAGCTGACACTCCAAGACTTTATAGTTTATCGTATTGGACTCATTTTGAGCCTATTTGCATAACTCCCCGTGCAGAGGATCATGGGTAGATCCAAGATGGCGGCCACGTGGGGTCCCAGGAAAGTGATGTTTTTGTCATATTTCTTCAAAATTTCTGCTTTTCCGTAATGAGAAGTGGGCAAAAACTATTTTATTTCACATTACAATAATATTTACTAATTTGTCATACAGTTTTTGCGAAGAAATTGCAAAAATAAAAATTTCGGAAAATCTGACCTAAAAATCGAAACATTTTTGAAAATAACGTCATCAAAGCGGCCATCTTGGATTTTTTTACATTTTCTGGTAGAGCTTCACCCAAGGGTATAGTGTGATAAGTTTCAGCCCCTTAGCTTCCCCCCCCCTCCAGGCCTGGACAGGTCCCAAAAAGCCCAGGACAGATAGGGTTAAGCCGGTGCTAGGGATCATGTGTTCATGTCATTTGAAATGTCCACATGAACAGCTACAATAGAAGGGTGGCTGGATTACAAATCATCACAGAGATCACTTTTAGTTTATGCGACGTTGTCAGAAATATCCAGTAAGCATGTTTGTCTGTGGGGTTATATGACTTCTTGTCAGTACCCCGGCATCATTTCCCACCACCCTTTTAATGTTGCGTCCAGGAAATGGCATCAAAACACCTCTGTTCCATAATCAAACCATTGTGTAGAAATATCGCAATTCTGGGTTCTTAAGACGAATTCCTACATGATGTTTAGCAAATTATTATACAAATTTCGAATAGCTTAATTGTTTGCTAACTATTTTACTTCTTACTGTAAAAACACATCTGATAGTAGAGTGGCACAGACGCAGTACAATGAAGACCAACATAAAGTTGCATGCCCTGTGCCCTCAAGACAACAACCCGAAATCTAGAAATCAGGGTACTATGTGAACCACATCTTTAACAGTTTGCATCAAAAGAGACTGAAATCCGCCATTCCAGGGGCTGTCGCTAAAACGATAATAGTTTATCAAAAATCAAGAAGAAGACATGAGATTGAATAATGAAATCGTCATCGACCTATGCGACAATTACGATCTGTGTAGACAAAAAGGACCATCTCAACAGTATGTATTGAAACAGAGAACCCAACAGAAGGATCACCACAAACCGTAAAGTCGACATGTTTGGCAAAATCGATATTTCTGTTACTGATTTTCAACATTAGCTCAGGAAATGACATCCCTCTCGTAGGGGCATTTTTAACATCTATGAGCTGTATGAATAGGCTAGAATTCTCATTGGTCTGATGCACGCACCTGTGCATGTGTATTGGAGAGGATAGAGGTAGAATTTGTAAGGGAGATGCGCCCATTATCTATGTACACAGATTTACCTATTTACTTTGTAATACAGTACTCGACGAAGACCAATGTCTATCAAATGAAACATGTGCAATGTATTTCCATCTCTGTTTTCAGCGAACTACCCTGGCATTTGCCGTTACGACATGATCCATACGGTGTGGCACATAGTCGGGTCGATGATAATCCAGACACAGGCACCTTTATTGCTCATGATCTGTCTGTATATCCGGATTACTAGTATCGCCAGAAGGCAGGTACGTTTACAACAGAATGGGGACCGTCTTCTACGCGTCAGATGTCTTAACCTTAACTTTCTGCGCTATCTCCGAAACGACGAAAAATGGAGTGCTGAAACTCCGGGACTTTATAGTTTATCATACTGGGGTAATTTTGAGTCCATTGGCATAACCTCTTGAGCAGAGAATCATGGGTAAATTCAAGATGGCGGCCAGGTGGGGTATCAGAAAAGTGGTGTTTTTGTCATATTTCTTCAAAATTTCTGCTTTTCGGCGATGAAGTGTGGACAAAAACTATTTTATTTCACATCACATTAATATTTACTAATTTATCATCCAGTTTTTGCCAAGAAATTGCATAAATAAAAAATTCGAGAAATCCGATCGAAAAATCGACCAAAAAAAATGCAGTTTTGTAAAATGACGTCTTAATATTTTCTGGTAGAGCTTGACCCAAGGGTATAGTGTGGTAAGTTTCAGCTCCCTAGCTCAAGGGATAAGAAAAATAAATAGAGGGTAGCCATTTCGCCGCCCCCCCAGACCTTGACAGGTCCCAAAAAGCCCAGGGCAGATAGAATTAAATGCGACCTCAATATCGTCTGTCTGAATTGGTAATATAAATTCGGCAGGTGCAATAGAACTTGAACCTGATACATAACTGCGCTGCAATGTGAGAATAAGCGAAGTATAAATCCGCTATCTTTTGAGTACACAGGTTCAAGCTGTCATTCAGATAGAAAGAAGGTTAATCTGTCATCAGGTTTGACCACTATTTGCTTGGTAAGTTGCGTAAAATAAAGAGAGTAGTATCCGACTGATAAAGTGGTCGATAGTGGAGTTTATCGTCTATATTTATTCAATTTTAGGCAAGAGTAATTGCAGCGCTAGAAACACTGCATGCAAGTGGGAGTGAGGCGGACAGGGAAAAGTCTGTAAATAGAACCAGAAAATCTACAAAAATGGTTGCAATGCTTCTGGGATTTTTCGCACTGTGTTCGACTCCAGTTTATTTGTCTGAAATCGTCAGCTTAAGCTGTGAGTCATGCGAAGTCAATAAATACATCAGGTGAGTAAAATAGTCGTATCTTAATGATAACGTAGGTTTATTTTTATTTTCAATTTCAGTATTTATCAAGTAGGTTGAGAGATGATAATGAATGACAAAATAGAACTCACCGTGCTCGTTTTAAAAATATGGCAACCAGAACTTAATTGCCATAAATTGGAGCGATATGCAAGAGGTATAACACTGAATACATAGGGAAATATGACTTTCTTTCAAAGAACATGTCAGCTTTACCCGGGAAAAACCCTCTTGACAGCTTTCCTAGATTTGTGCTATACGAATGACGTTCAAGCAATAAAGGCCGGTCTTCCCCAGTTCTATTATTATACAGAGTTGAGTGTGCCATGCGCTCGTCAGGAACAGGTCCTCCATGTAAGGCTGAGTTAATTATAAAATGAAAGCGATCCATTGAAGGCAATAGCATGTAGAGCACTCACAAGACAACACTTTATATGTTTTTTTTTACTTCTTGGGGCAACCCAAACCACATTACTTGGTTCATTACAGCACGAATATCTTCAATAAATAATTACATGAATGAGAAGCAACTATTGCGAAACAGTAAGTGAACAAAAGATTGTAATGTAGATTCAGCACCATTTTTTACAATATTAAACAAGCAGTAATCTGTATTCCTGGTTTGGCCTAACCGGGAGTTTTTGCCACAACATTCACATTTCAAATTATTGAATGGCACACTTCTGTTCATATTTGCCATTGCTATGTTACTTTACTACTATATACGCACACCCATGAATTAAATATCGTACGCATTGATGACACAAATATTTAGGCCTGTCTATTTCGGGTGATACCTTGTACTGCAAGCGGAAGTACAAGTGGTGAAAGAAACAGAACAGCTTTGTGGATTTTCTACTTACTAAATATTAATTGTAAAATAATTTTTTTATTATTTTACTCCAGAAATATTTCTTCAGGAGTCATTCAGCTATGGATAAAAACAAAAAAGAAAAAGAAAAAAAATGACAAAATTGGGATTCGAACTCAAAATTGACAGCATTGTTCATTCACAACCAAACGCTCTTTTTTTCTCATTTGATTCATTCACCATATGATATATATACAAAGACACACTGTTTTATATCAATTCATAGAAAACTATGACATAGTAGAGAGATAAAAGCATTGTTTTCTATTAATGAGTAGATACAACGAGATTAAAAGTTACAGATTAGTTCATCATCATCAATATTTACAAGTACGTTTTGTTTGAGGAACTTCCTGTTGAATGTTTCGAAGTGATATTTTGCATTGTAATAAAACTAAGACTGATGAACATAATCCATCAAATACCGCTTGAAAAACTTAGGTTCGATTGATGAAACACTTTCATTCTTCTCCTCTTCTCTATTGTCAGACGAGCGACACTGAGCAGAATGTTAACAAAAAAACAATTCACCATCTTGTGTTTGCCTCTGTAGCCAAATAGCAATAATTTCCGGTAATCAAGATTATTTAGTGTATTTACCGGAGCAAATCTGAACAAATCTTCTAACAATGTAGCAACATAATCATGAAATAAAATGAGGCTCGGACAATCAAGAAATATGTAAACAACATTTCCAGTGCCAGTATTGCACAAATGGCACACATTACTGTCAAAAACGCCAATTTTGCACAGTTTAACAAGTGTGAAAATAGCATTATGGAATACTTTAAAATCTAATTCCGTACAATCCGGATTTTTGCCAGGTAAGTTTACAAGATGCCAGTACCCACTCGAATAAAAGTTTGCAAACTGTTGTCCCCAAAAAATATCTGCTAACGGAGATTTCTCCACATTCTTTCTGAGTAATGAATAAAAAATCTTCGTCACACACTTAACTAAAGGTCGAGGCCTACCTTTTACTGATATATTTAAAAACTCATGGCCAGCTGTGGCACACTGACATTTCTCATTAAAAACCCACTCACGCGGAATACAAGCTGTTATGACCTCATACATATCGAAAACTTTCGTCAGGTTCGCATCAGGGTAACATTCAATTACAATCTCACAAATAGCTGCCGTGGGCAAAAAACCAGGAATTACTTCGTACAAGAAATGTTTAACAAGGATGCGCCCTGATCCTAAGAAAATGTCAGAAACCAAACATTTGCCTCCCACCAAAATTCTCGGGTTATAAAACACAGGTTGAGACCACATATGATCTCTGCACTCAAGAGTGACAGCCGCTACTTTCTGAAGATCATACCATCTTAACAACATTTCTTTATAAATTAGCGGCAATGAGTTAAATAAATTTGGCCTATACGACATGTATAATAATTCATGCGTGAGGCCGAGGCCACCACAATTCTTTAGAAAATAGCCAAGACAGTCCTTCCAAATAGCGTTCAAAGACACATTAAAAAAACGTGATAAAAATTTGAGTCGGAAAGTTTTCATTTTAGTTTCAATGACAGGAAAATTCAATCCCCCTTCATTAGTTGACTTGATAATAGTACCATAAGCTACTAAGTGGGACCTATTGTCCCATAGAAAATCAAGACAGCATGTTTTCAGTGCCTTAACATGACAAGATGGAATATTAATAACCGACAAGAGATACCACAGTCTTGAAAATAATAGAGTAGATATAACAGTAGCTCTGCCTTTAAGTGTTAATTTTCGCTGTTTTCACCGCGACAACACGTCTTTATTTTTACGAATTTTCCCTCCCCAATTGAGGTCGTTACATACACCAAGTGCAGGCCCGAGCCACACACCTAATATCTTAAGACATTCTTTGTTAACTTCAATCCCACAGACTATCGATTCAGTTAGAGAATTCCCAACATACAATAATTCATTTTTGTCCATATTTACAAGAGCATTAGATGCTTTACAGTAAGTACATGTACCACAGATCTCAAAAGATGCAATAACCGATTGTTTATCTCTTAGAGTAAGAGTCAAATCATCAGCATGTTGGAATGTTTTAGATGTACCAGAGCCAGGGATTTCAATCCCTCTAACATTTTCTGATTTTCTCAGTAAAACACCTAGAGGCTCAACAGTCAATACATAGAGCATGGCATCCTTGCCGTATAGACTTTTTAACATTAAAATACTCCGTAACAAAACCATTGACTTTTACAGCACTACGAACATCATGATAAAAGGCTTCAATCCATTTCACAAAGTTATTACCAAAGCCAAATTTTATCAAAACCTCTCTCAGAAAACTATGTGACACACGGTCAAAAGCTTTTTTCTGATCTATTTTTAAAGCAGTATTAAAAATATCATACAAAATATCACAGAGTTCAGGCCAAAAGTGCTTATAGAATTCGACAGTGATCCCATCATTTCCGGGGCTCCGGCTAAGAGACAACCCATTAACTGCAGATTTCAACCCACAGGAGTTAGTTCCATATCACAAAATTCCTTGTCATCATTACTAAGTGACAACGAGATATGTGAAAGAATATCATGTACAGCAACATTGTCAATTTCATCTTCCGAATGCAGATTTTCATAGTACCCTTTAACTTCACCTAAAATACTCTCTGAATCCCTCAGTACTGTTCCAGAAGATGCTTTAATTTCTCTCAATAATTTACTGTCCTGTCTACATTTT
This sequence comes from Hanleya hanleyi, assembly GCA_036873755.1. Classification (NCBI taxonomy): domain Eukaryota; kingdom Metazoa; phylum Mollusca; class Polyplacophora; order Lepidopleurida; family Hanleyidae; genus Hanleya; species Hanleya hanleyi. The sequence continues at coordinate 39,386 of JAVTVY010022823.1, read as the reverse complement.
TCAAGAGAAAGGAAATACTTAGTATTTTTCTCCCCGTCCAAAGCCCACTGGGCTTTCGCCCTCAAGATAGCTCCTTGACAGATTTCATTTTCAAGTTTGGATAAATCACTCTCCAACTCTTCTATTGTTGACATGTCATAGTCGGAAATTTTATCGGCCCGTCTATACTCATGTTCTAATTTACACTGGATATCAAACATTGCCTGGGACTTTTCTCGCTAACGAGAGCCAAACAACATAGCTAGTCTTTTAATTTTATATTTCAAATTATCCCACCACACTAATTTCTCCCCGTCATACAAAATATCATTCCTTTCATTATTAATTAGATCACGCACTCTCTCGCAAAATACTTCATCCTGTAGCAATAAGTTGTTAAACACTAAGAGACCTGGACCCCTATCAATATCTATCAAATCCAACCGTAAAAACACATGGCTGTGATCACTGAAAGAATTTCGTCTGAAAAAGACAGATTGTATTTTACTAGTCAAAGCATTGCTAAGAAACACGTGATCAATTCTACTCTGTCTCAATACACCTGAGACACTTCGTCGTCAAGTAAAAGCTATCTTGTCTGGGTGTAAGTACCTCCACGTGTCTCCCAAGTCAAAATTGCGTAACATCATAGACAAAGACTTACGTGACCTATCACATTCTAAAACTTTTGAACTTCTGTCCAGGGTTGAAAAAACAACATTGAAATCACCGACAAGCACAGTGGGTACATTATCCCTTATATACACATTTAGATCATTAAAGAAATTTGTTCTCTCAGAAATCTGGTTGGGAGCATAACAATTAATTATATCAAATTCTTGATCACATATTCTAAAATGTACACAGATAATTCGACCATTATCATCTTTCTTAGTATCAGTAACATAGTCTTTTAATTTATTCGCCACGATAACGGCCACACCTTTATTCCCACCGCTATAATTACTGAAATAAACCTCTCCATCAATTAAATGCCTATATTTCTCAATAAACTCATCATCCCAAAAAGTCTCCTGCAAGCAGGTTATGTCCGTTAACACAGATGAAAAATAACCATTAACATTCTTTATTTTCTGAATATTTCGTAAACCATTGCAGTTCAGCGAAGCAATAAAAACCATTGCTGCTAAATAAGGAAAAATGTTCACGCGTATGGTCTTCATTTTTCTGTTCTTGACCTTGTGTCCCTCTTCTTTGCACCAGCCACGTTTGGTTTTACGAGCCAGAGATCCGAGCCAGAGATCTGCTGTCCTGTACTGAAGAGTCGGGGGTGGTCTCCCCGGGATCACCATAATTGTCATCTGCGTCACTCTCGCTTTCCATTATCTCATCATCTGGCCCTGTAGTTTCTGTTGAAACCGTTAAATTCAAATCCAGTTCATCTTGGGCCTCATCAGACTGCATCTCTTCTTCGTCATCCGCCAGCACTCCATAAGCATTGTGCACTTCAACTTCGGTCACCACAACGGTAGTATTTTGTAATGTTGATTTCACTGGCTCCTGAGCAGTGAGTTCTTCCACTGTTTCAACCTGCTCATTGTCTCTCATACAAACACAATCACGAGTGTACTCACGGCAATATGAGCACAACTCTGAAGATCTAAGTGGATTATCGTCATCAGCGTTGTTCTCGTCAGCTGGACATTTGCATAATAATTCCTCACAAGTTTCGCAAGGAACACAATGACACCTCTTTCCTCTGTAATCACAATTTGGGAAAGCGGGAGATGTGCACGATCGCGCGAAATGACCCTGGAGGAGGCACTTGTGACATGTAAATTTCGGGCATTGTTTGTACAAATGATCATCGGCCCAGCATTGTGAACATACCTTGACTTGATTGTCATGTAGCACTCTGCAAAATGCATAGGAACTCCCGTTAGAAAATTTCTTGGAATATTGTAGAGCTTTGATATTTGGTGGAAGCTTTACCTTCACATACCTCGTACCGTCCACAACCTGTGTACCGTGATGAAACTTTCTTTGAATATCTCCCAATAACTCCACGTCCATATTTTCTAATTTCTCTCTAATCTCCTCATCAGGAACATAACTCGACATATGCATAAAAGACACCACAGTTATTCTGTTAGACACTTCTGTACAAGAATAGCTCGATTCCTTTATTTCTGCTCAGCAAATCCACAGACACTCTATCTCCTAGGGTAATCTCATAAACATCATTCCCTTTCGGAACACAGGCAAAAATGGAATTTAGCCCAAACGCCTCCTCCACCACACTAATCACGTCGCCAGCCAACACTTTCTTCCCATCTCCCACATTCACTAGAACTGAATTTTCTTTCACATAATTCGACCTCCATCGTTTCTCCGCAAGGTTTGGTTGTGACCCCCACGTCCACGGAACACAAAAGGCCCACCACGCCCCCGAGGGGTGGCCATAGCCAAGGCACCGTGCGACACAGGTAAATCCTAGGCCGGGGTACCAAACTTGAATAGAACAAACACCAACAACAACAACGCACGTTATACGAAGCACACTAAATTCACGTCTTCACCCTATGACAGCTCAGACTAAGCTCCAACCAAACGCTCTAACCACACGGTCAAGAAGCTATGCAACACCAAACACTCTTACAATGCCAATATAACGCAGTCTTCCAAGTCAACAGAGAAAATAAAACTTATTTTAAATTTCATGAAAATATGACACCTTCAACCAAAATGAAATTTCAATATATGTTTGTGGTATATTTGATAAAATTAAGAACATGGAATTAGATTTTGGTTGGAGGTGTCATATTTTGGATATGAAGGGAATTCCCTGTGAAAATGTATCCAGAAAATATAAAAACGACCAAGCGCCCATTTTCCAACGTTCATCGACGCCGTTTTACGTCACTATTGGCTGTGAGAGTTTTCAGTGCAAAATTTCGGTATTTTATATGTATGAAACACAACTTTTCATGCTGATATGGAGAAATAATCTTTTCGCTTTACAAACGTGACAGCAAGAGAGTTTTTTCCCGGGTAAAGCTGACACGGCCTTTGTTCAGAATGTTGCGGGCTTGGTAAATCGGGGAATCTGCTTGGAGGTTCATCTATAGAGCACTTATGTTGAACGTGAAGACATGGGAATTTCACACGCAGATATAATCTATAACCTTCGGAGCGCTTTGTGGTCTCCAATTGTTGAATCTAAAATGCTCGCTGTGTCGTCAGACCCACCCTACTATCGTAGTGCCAATAATAAGCATAAGTGATTCGGTTGTGTCAGCTACAATGTATCAGTCTGCCTTTCCCTTGTGACGAATTGAGAGGAGTCTGGGCACCCCTGTGAGGAAGTTGTGAAAATTCAACAAATCGTCATATGATAGTCTCATACGCGCATGGAAATTAACTTTTAACATAGTGAGATGTCGAAGTACCCGATATGTCTTACCTCTGATCCATCTGCCGAGCGACATGTGTTCTAATGTAACATCTAACCTAAGCTAATCGCGATGTCCGGAGGTGGACATCAGAATGCTAAAAGTCGAAAAATGCCCAATTAAAACTACTGTATCCTGGGCAAAGTACATAAATATACATACAAATCCTCACATTCCTGAAGCATTGTAAAGTTATAATATATTCATATCCTCTTTAACTTTACGTAATGTTGAAGATTGTCAGACTATAAAAGCAAATCGATGATTGATTGAAAACTTGAAAATGTCATTACTATATCCATGCAAATCCGTATATATCTCCAAACCTAGTACATGTATATACAACTGTTTCTACTTACAGAGCCAGTGTGATACTTCTACTTCATATGAATTCGGCAGTGAATATCTATGTTTATGCGGGACGTATTGGAGATTTTAAGATAGCTTTGAAAAAAGACATGTCCAAACTTTTACGATTTCTTCGTATTAGAAGGGAATTGTAAACTTCCATCTGTAATATGAAGTTGGATAACAAAGCAAGATATATAGTGACCTTCCATACAAGGCCCTTGTAGCCATGGGATAGGGGGGCTATAATAGTAACAACGAAGAGGTGTGTTCACTGTACAATATTTTGAGGTTGGTGTCAATCCTGGAAGCCTTCAATGTTCTTTGCCGCAACCTGCTAAACAAACTCGACACTGACGGAGAAACAACATCCCATGATTGATACTCTGAATAAACTGTAAAACTCAAGAGAAGTTCTGGATTCTGACATTAATATATCAGTGATCAGTCGTTTTGGACGCCCATATTATAGATGAACTACGATGACAGAGGAGTAGGAATTGTAATATAGAGAGCCGAGAAATTACAGGCAGATGTGTGTCTCAACGGGATGCATATTTTTCAGTAAGGTAGTATGATATTGTACTGCCCACGAATATTTAAAACCAGAAATTTTCTTGAAATGGCATCACGAAATTTTCCCCAAACTGGCTTTACTTCCTGATGGACTCTTTTCAACATGTTGCACTGGCATTTGGTCGTTGAGTTTCTGTAATCAGCTATGAAACCTGTTTTGTATTGTGTTTTATGCATCTTGGGTTAACAGCAGAGTTGCGAATCGTTGCGAATAGTTGGAAGCGGAATGCTTCACCAGGTAACATGATACAGAGGAACTTCCATTTGTTTTATCAATGTAATTATTCAGATATACGCACTTACACACTTTATATCTGAACGAGGGTATTGACGTTTCTTAAGGTTGGCGATCTGACGAAACAATGGGTTTATCCGTGTAAATGTTCTGATACTACTGACAAAGAAAAATACATATGTATGTCTAGATGTAATACTAAACCATCTTCGATGGATGGAAAAAATTTGTACTGAAACAAACAGATATCGAAAAATATATAACACAGAGAAATAAAAACGAGACCGCATTCGAGGAAAGGTAGGGTCCTTGGCATATAGGATATAATAATATTATCAGAAAAGAAACAGAGATCAGAAAATGAAAATTGAATATGGAAATTTCAAAGATATATAGATATAGTACAGAATATATAGACGATATTGTTGACATCCTAATCCGTTAGCAACGATATCCTTGATAAGTTTCTTTAACAAGTTCGGTGCTGATAATCGACTCATTCGCAACTTCTCGTTGATTTCCGATCGCAGAAATCCGGCCCATTCGCATTCGCGAGTACTCGACCTATACCGTCGAAGTCATAATACCTCGCGCATTAAGGGTACTGAGCCCTCCTGCACACACTTTTACACACCCTCTAGAACTTGTCTTTATACAACTAAAAGTATTCCTCATAGCTATGGTAATGTATATATTTCTTGAAAGCACATAAGTATTGCAAATATATAAATTTGTTCACTGTAAACCCGAAGGTTGTGAAGATATTGGAATTTAAAAAAAATAATTTAAAATTTAAGTCAAATTTTTTAAAGGCTATTTTCCAAAAAGTATCCAAGTTATCATAACTTACTTCATCATTTCCTGTAAAAAACAACTCTAACAGGAAATCTGTATCTCAGTTTTATCAATATTGGTCTAGTTCTCATTATTTCTTTACAAAATCGAGCAATACTTTTTCGAAAATAGCCATTTAAAAATGTTGGCCTTTTTTTTATTTGAAAGTCTACAGATTTTATTTATTTGGAATCTTTAGGAAATGCGCTTTCAAAAAATTATATACATTACCACAGCTATAAAGCTCTAGACAAATTCTAGAGGGCGTGTCAAAGTTCTGCAGGAAGGTACAGTATCCTTAAAGGTGTAAGGATTTTACAGCTCTCAGCTGTAAAACGTGATCCGCCGCACGTGAGGCACATCACATGCTATAGGAGATGTTTCCTTTCACATAGTCCTCGTTGTATTTCTCCCTTATCAGGAGATAAAATCCCAATGAAATGGATATTCCCTTGATACTACCCACGGAAGATCTCTTCTAACTTCAGGTGATTCCCCTGGTTTTCATTCTCGAGCTGATCTCCATGGTCACGGAAGTCATGCAGCTGGCATGCGCTGTTCGGAGTTTCGACGTTATACTATGCTTTCAACATGGATGCTAATATGGATTTCTAGTTGCGCGATCCGATGTACTAATGTCGTACATAATCCGAGACCGTGCCGAGTGAGTCAGGCCCCTTCGTAGATTCGCGCTGGGCAGTCTCGAAAGGTAATTGGCTCAGAGCATAATATCCATAAACAGAAAAAACTTTATCTGTCTAATGAAGAAAGATATCGGGGGATAATCTCATTTTCGCGAATGTTCAAAAACCCCTGTGCCGATGTCGTTGAAGTAATCTTGTAGAAAGGAAATATTTTTAAAATTATGTTTGCCGCATGTGTGGATATGCTTGCATACAAACATATTTCTCAGAAACGCAGTCAGTATTTGTTGTTTATCCTTTCAGACTCGAGCTCTAACATATGCTGTCTGTCCAATGTAGTTTGCATTGCATCCTCTACACTTAATAAAATAAATCACATTTTTAGAATCACAGATCATCTTTTCCTTACCGTAAAGACATTACTCGAATTCTTAAATGTTCACATGTACCGCATCAATAGTTCTGGGATTTTGTACATATGTGGCACGGGTTAGGATTTTTTATTCAGACTAGGTGACTGTGTCTGACTTTTAAGGATTTTCACATCTTTTAAAACATTTTTCATTTTAGGACTCTGGTGCAGTATGTTCATATTTTGCAAAATTTTGGAATATATGTTCGCGTTATGTGAATTATGTGCTCAAGAACACCATGCCTTTGTTCGTTGATTTCGGTTAGGCGAATATTAAAATGTAATGTCATGTGACTCGGCTTTATTTCGAGTCGATTTTGATAATCTTTTTCGGAAAACCTTTACTCGCCAAATTTTATTCAAGTTCACTAACTTAAGTTCGTTTATGTCACAATGATGCAAATACGACCCTCAAGGTTATATGTAATATGGGTCTCAGTAAGTCTTGCGCGATTGCTATAGAAATAAAGATATTGTTAATCGGTCATTAGTTTTCTCTGTTTAGTTGTATATATACATACATATATTCATCAATGGGAATTTTTCTTCTATATCAGCTTGTCATACCGTTACTTACTAACATGCACATGTGTGGAGGTGAGGGAAGGTAGCAGTTAGTGTGTTACATTTGGTGTGTCTATTTTTAGATGGAGTGGTTATTGGGATCTGTGTTTACTTTCATACGTTTTGGTACTTCAATTGCTCCTGACGTTCTAAGAGTGGTTGTTATATGCATTTGTGTGATTTACTGTTCGAGTGTGACTATATGTAAAGGTAATGACTACAGGTATAGAATTGCATGCGTATTGTGTACTAAACGTACAGACTTGAAAATTAACGAGCAAATGTATGAAGAAATTGTAGTTAGTTTGTATATGAAGAATACTAAAATTGAATGTAACAATATATACATTGTCGTATAGTATGTGGATATTTAAAACTATTTGTACAATAAGTATTTTGAGTCTGTGTTTGAAATAGTCGGATTATATTTTCGCTTAAATGGTTACAGAATAACAAAATATTACACAATTATACATAAAGTAAAAATAATAAATTATTAAACTATTATACATATTTGCTATACTGAGTGTTCCACATACGTTTTGTGCTATTCTGTATTGCATTGTGAAATGTGCTGCTATAACCTCTGCGAAAAAAGTTGATGGTCGACATTTTTGGAAAAGTGAATAGACTTTGTTGTTTGTGGGTGGCAAAATTTAAGTATACTAAAGAGTTTGAGTTCTGAAAATAAAAGTTCAACTGTTTCGATTTCTGTCTCACAGACGGTACATTTCTTCACATTATGTTGTCCCATTTTGAATCCAGGTTATTTTAGCGATGTGAAGTGGGTTTGCTATTGGATATTATTTATTTTGTAGTATCCTGTACCACTGTTACACTATTATATCATATGATAGAGATGTTAGCATGTGTGTTCATGTGCCTGTGTAGGCTATGTTGGATGACCTCCGATTGGATCAGTACTCTATAAACTGAGGGAAATTCTAGGTTGTAAATTACTCTCTTGAAATAAAGTGTTTATTATTGTTCTTAAATAAGTTGCTGAATGTTATGATATCACCAAAACGAAAATACCATACAAATATTCCAAAACGGTCTATCTATTGCTCAACTTCTGGTTGATATATATGTTCACTCGGGAAGGCGACTCAAAGCAAAAAGGTTTTAATATTCAACTTTTCAACGAGTTTCATTCTTTTTTGCTTTTATTATCCCCTACACCACAATAAATCGATGTGGTCCATACAGACACGTGTATTCAATATTCCATTATCCCTAGCGATGAGCTAATCAATATTTTTGCTCAACTAAACTGCAATAATCAAATCCCCAAAATGAGTAATATATTTTCCGAAAGCTATTCATTCAGGGAAATAGGGTTTAGTGACAATTTTGTTTTGTTTATTACTACGACTGAATTATTTGAACGAAAATAGAGCAGTTTGTCAAAATTTAATGTCCTTGCAAGTAACTTGTAAAGTATGCATAAGAAATATTTGAACTTTTAGATGTATGCAATATAAACATAATTAGGTTGCCTCTTTCTTTTTTTATTTTCGTCCTGGAAATCATTTTATGACAGTGCACGGTTCAATCATTCGGAAAAAAAATGTTACTCTCTAAATCACGGATATAATTAGAACGGAGGCAAACTTTAAAAAAATTGAGGCATGCCTATTTAGTTCTATATATGTTCATTTTTGTGTTCGAATTTAATGACCGTGCAGAATAGGAGGGTCATTCTGAAAGACGTGCTAAATGATAACAGAGGTAACGAGGAAAAACTACGAGGGGTGATATTCCTCAATTTATGACCGGAAGCTTCTTCGGTCAGGTTAAGCGATGTGTAACCTAGTTCAAACATTTTGAAATGTTTCAAAAGCTGGTTTTCCGTATATATATAAAAAAAGATGAGTTTTCTTTTACCAACCTGCAGAGTGAATAAGTATTATAATTTATAAGAAAAACATGTTCGAGTGTTTGAAGCCTTTCAGAGATACTTAAACCTTACTATATGGGTGGACAGCATTCGATGAAGCATCTCGATCAATAAGATTGTGATGGATGCTCTGTATAATTATTACTCTTCTGATTTAGTTTCATTTGTGCAGTTGGAAGCCACGGGAATGTTATTACGTAATTTGGTGAAATTCATCTATCAGCCTGAAAAGAGGGCAATACCGTAATGAAATATAGCCGTCGCCCCTTTATCAAGTGAAATGTGCATGGTTCAATCTTCACATCATGAAGAATGTGCATCGTTCCTCAATTGTAAAACGAAGTGCTGATCGAAAAACCTTTTATGTGTATATAAATTTGATGGCAAAAAAATGATTTGTTGTTAACTTTTCTGTGACGTTTACAGTAAATATTAGTTTACACTTCCCAATACGTGTCATACGCACAGTATTGGAGAAGAGTGGACATTGCTTAATATTCTGGTGTACTGGTCGATCAGCCAATTAACAATGACTCGTTATAGCAGAATATTCATTTTAGTAACAAAGGAATAAATGCCCTAATTGGACTTGAAATATCTTCTCCATAAAAACAGATTGAATACACTGACACGCCAGGATCGCTTATTGACTGTAATGTGGCCTTTTAGTGCAAACTGAAATATTACATAGAAAACCAGCAGAATCGTACAGTAATTGTTTGAGAGAGAATAACTGCTCCCAGACAAAACATGAGTATTGTGCATTGTTTGTGGTGTCAGGTGCAAGAGCCAACCTTTAAAGTGAATAGGCGAAATCTGCGGTATTTCTGACAAGGATTTTTTGTTATGTTATACTGGTTGTCTTTATTAACCGATGTGCCATTTCTGTAAATAACGGGCCGTGCAATATTTGAACTGCAGACAGTGCACCGGCAAGGGCCAATCTTATGATAGCGAGCTTAATTACTGCACTGGATAGGGACACAATACTGACTTCACTCTCAACTCTCAGTGTGAATCATCTGTCGACACTGACAATGTCGTAGTCTTGTATATTCTATAGGTCAATATTTGGCAAACTTAGACGGTGACCAGAGTTGCTTTTAATGTAACAGCATGGCGGGTTCAACTATCATATAAAAGGCTTTTGTTTTTGACAATCTATTATCGTGGCCGAATAAAAGTGGGTCAGGTGGTCAGCAAATATGCATGCCTTACATGCCAGAAAGCTCATGAAACCTTCATCCCACACATGTTCTGGAGTTAAGTGAAGTCCTACGTGTAGCTCTCTGACACTTCCTTGTAAACAGTATCGAGAAAACAACCAGTTTAGCTTTTGTTTAACCAAATTTAAGAGTGTACCAGAACGCATGTACCCCTGTTATAACAAAATGCTGCATATTTCAAGTATTTGATAACGTATATAATGTCGCCCTTCTTTTAACTGTCTAACAAAATCTCCTGCTTCTGATACGTGGATTTCTATTGAGAGTCAATGGTAAAACTGTTAGTATATTCATATGTAGACAGATCATTTTTAGAACACCATGACGTCTTTCCGATATCAATGAAACTATTGACCGGTTCTCGTTTGTGGGAAACTGGGCTATGTTTATGTTTACCATGCTTGTTATTCTTTGAATTTGGTGCTAATGCTGTTATATTAATTCGTTTTTTTTCGGATTATGTACGCGGAAATTCTGCTGAATCGGCTGAATAGTGAATTACGGATTAGACACTATAATGCATTTGATTAAGATTTTGTTCTCATATACCGGCATATTGAAACATAAAATAACAAAATTGTTATTGTTAGGCTCAAAATATTGTCGCATTCTTCAGATGCTTTGCGATCATGGGACAGTCCTCAGAATTGGCAGATGAGCTGTTGTTCATTTTATTCCGAGGGTCATGCAAAGAATGGTTGTTGTGGCAGTGACGAGTTGAAACACAATAAGACATTATAGCAACTCGACAAATATACACAGCAATCAATTTCTAATTGTGCTCTTATAACAGATGTTATCGCCTCTTTTCAGCTGTAAAATGTCATATTGAAGCTCAAATGTTCGAAAATCAGCACTCAATAAATATAAAATTGCTATGTAGTGAAGAGTAGTCAAAGACCGGATATTTATGCACTGGACATAACAAAAATATCCAGAATTCCCCAAAAAATTCTAAACGACGCAGAAGTTAGCAATGTTTGATATAAGTTCACGGAACCGCCGCTTGTTTCTTACATGTACAATAAATCAACACCAAACAATATTTTTATTACTCTAAAGCCATCAAACAGTCTGACTGGGACGAATGTATGCGTTGTGTAAATATTCTGCCGTCGTCCATAAAGAATTTTCGCGTCAATAATCGAAAGACCTATTTTCGTATGACTGCACCAATTCCAAATGTGTACAACCGAAAATGATAATAATACCGCGAGATTGTTTCGTACAAGAGATAACGCTCAACGATTTTCAAAGATGTCGACATGATGTTCTTTTCATAAAATTCTCTTCACTGCGCATACATTATTGTACGCCAAAATTCATTATAAGGATACTCAAAATAAAAAAAAAGTCTTACAGAAGAAATAGATGGCAAAGGACACATACCGCATAGACATGTATCTACTTGGGATATCTAGACTTTCTATACTAGTTTTCCTCATCAGGACCCCATTGAATACCGTAGTTCATTAATGATATCGGTGTTCAATAAAAATTGTCACCGGTAAGTTAGTGGCTGGTTACTGACGCTGAAATTCATTTACAGACGACGACTGCATATTAAATGTCGGATGTGACGCTCTCCCTTCGACTTTGCGAAAAGAGAGACGATTACAATTTTGACATAGTTAAATACCCATTTCTGGATAGCAATATTCCAGAAGGACCTGCATACGGTTTTACACTTGTGTGGCGTCTAGTACTGGAATATGGTGAAAAGATTCTGCCCTTTGCGGTAACAGCATGAAACTTGGCACATTTATAGTGCTCGATCGGCTGATTAAGTTTGCTATTGGCCCATTTGAAATTATTCCAAGATGGTCGCCATTTTCAAGATGGCCGCCATTGTAATTTAGATATCAGGAGGTCATTTGGGACCCCAATTTTTTTTTCTTACACCAAAGGAGTTGAAACTGTGACATATCTTCGACTTAAGCGTTATGGGAAAATGTGATAAGTTCCAAGACGGCTGACTTAATGACGCCACAGTGACGTCATATAAAAAATGCTCTCTTGGGGCGTACGGCACATAACGTTGGGCACACCGGTTCTCGTCAGATCACGGAAATTTTGCAGCGTTGAGCTCGGTCAATACTTGGATGGGTGACCGGGTGCTGTACTGGCTGGGCTGATCAGTGTCCAGTATAGTAGGAACTGTGGACACTCTCGTGTTCTGGCACATGTAGGCACCGTCGTGATATGATTAAAAAAATGTCGAAAACCACGCTAAATCCTACTCACTCACACTCACTGCTATCTTGGGGGTCGATTTTTCAGTGAGATTTTTTTTGTTCAATTTTCTATTCATCTTATTTTCTCCAGAAAAACTACATAATAAATTAGGAAATAATTATTTGATGAATTAAAATAATTGTGAGGACTTTCATGAGCAAAAAGGCAAATATTTTGAGAAAAACGTCGAAAACACAACTTTTTCGTCATACCCGTACGACCTCCATTTTTAATCTACTCATGGTCTTCTGTTTGGAGGGGTATGCGATATGCGTCTGACCTATACCTAGGTGAATACATGTTTTTCAAAATGTAGTCCGTGGACCTAACACAGTTCTGAATATATGGCGGCAACGGACTGAATGAACTCGACGACAATACCCCTTGACCAAGCAGAAGATCATGAGTAAATTCAAAATGGAGGTCGTTAGGGTGTAAATAAAAGTTGTGTTTTCGTCCTAGTTTTATCCTGAGAATGTAACATAAATAAATAAAAAAAATAAAAATCTGTAAAAAATCGATCCTAGAAAGCATTTTCAAAATATGACGTCACTGTTATGTCATTAAGGCAGCCATCTTGAAACTTTTTTAGATTTTCCTATAGCGCTGGAGTCCAAGATATGTCATAGAGTGTCTCAACTGTCTAATCGTTGGATTAATATAAAAAATAAAGGTTTCAAATGACCACCTGATTTCTACATTACAATGGCAGCAATCTTGAATTTGGTGGCGATCTTGGCATAATTTCAAGTGTGCCCATAGCAAATTTTAATTAGCCGATCGAGTACTATAAATGTACCAAGTTTCATGCTTTTACCTCACTGTGCAGAATTAACCCAATGTCATGCACCATATTGCAGTGCTAGTGGTAAAATTTGGTGGATTATGTGCAGACAGTGCCGATTAGAATCAACAACACAAAATATTATTAAAAAAAACTTGTCAAGCAATACTGTACCATCAATGCCTTCATCAAAATTTTCTCAAATTCTGTGATAAATACCGTACACTGACGGCATACTACGATCGTAGATTGGAAGATTCCTGGAGTCGCCTCTTAAGACAATCTGTCTGAGGAGCTGAGGCCTATTCTTACCATGACCTGAATGTAATTGGCGAACAATAGCTGGTGGAGAACTGAAGCAAGTACATGTCATGTTCTCGCCACCCCAGTGGACTTTAAATTCCTTTTAGGTCCACTCACCCTGGAATTCGTCTCTGAAACCATCCTATGCACTTTGACGGTGATGGATAGAAGTACAGGAGTTATGTTAATTGCATGTTCCTGGCCTTCAATTGGCGGTAAATGCCATTTCCGACTTTTTGCATTCTCATGTCTCTCTCCCAGGTTCCATGGCTATCCTGGCTCACGGCCTTTTAGGAAATCATATTCCAGACCCCAATTGAGTGTTAGATATCCTATGGGTTTAAGTTATCTCTCAGTATTCCTGCAGCTATCCTGACCAAATTGCAAGATATTTTGGATAAAATGGTCGTTAAATGACGACATACTGTCTCACACGGTTTATAAAATATAAAATTTATATATATACTTAGATCATTTGGAAAGTGAGTAACAATTATTTCAAATTATTTTTAGGATGACACTTTCTTGGTTATGCACAACTACTTTTGCTGGATGGGCCAGTCCCGTTTTGCACCAAATCGCCAGCAATAAATGCAAGCGTTCTAAACCACTCGGTCAGCTCAATTTCCACAAAAGAGGAAGTTCGGAGATCACTGTCTAGATTGCCCCTCTAGAATATTGGCACGGCTCCAAAAGCCGATATTATGAGACTGCGGGTTCGAGTCCCGCATGAGACTAGCCCATCCAGTACAAGTAGTTGTGCTTTATCAAGAAAGTGTCATCCTAAAATAATTCGATATCGATGTAATTTCTTTTTGTTTCATGTTCCCGGCTCAAAGTGGACGTTAAATGCAAGTTTTGGTATTTTTTTGAGGGGTTTTAGCTGAACCCATGGTTATCGTGACCAAGTTTCACGAGAACTTTCGGACCTCTATGGATGCAACATGTCCTGTTGACAATGTCTGATAAATTATAACATTATTTCCATTTTTCTCTGGTATAACTGTAGTATTTTCCGTTATTTTGGCATCACACTATCTTAGTATGGCACAGATTCTCTTGCTGAAATTTAGTCGAGTCGAGCAGAATTCGACCAAGCAATCACCAGAGTAAAATACCCAACCACCATCACTGTATGTCGGCGATCTAAGCCACTCGAGCATCTATCTTAGCATAGCACAGATTTTAGTGCTGAAAATTAGTTGAAGCGAGCGAGATTCGACCAAACAGTCACCAGAGTAACATACCCAACCGCCAGCACTGTATGTCGGCGATCTAAACCACTCGACCAACGAGAATATCTTCTTATATGTACCATGTACCATGTACCATGACAGTCATCAGAGGGATATTGTATGTTCGCTTTCAAGACTACCGATCTGCTACCTCCTATTTGTGTTGGAGGCTCGTTGACCGGGTGGTTTAGATCGCCGACATACAGTGCTGGCGGTTGGATAGAAGAAGAAATCCAATGAAATTTTATGTGGATATATGAGAGTATAGTTAGAAAGTTAATTGTGACAAACACAGAAAGGGATAATTAAGAAATTATAAGATACGGGATATCACTACACAGACCAAACCGCTGGTGGAAAAGGAGGAAAAGAGAGACCGCATACAAATAAGATGTTGACAAATCCGGATAACATATATA
Organism: Hanleya hanleyi; assembly: GCA_036873755.1. Classification (NCBI taxonomy): domain Eukaryota; kingdom Metazoa; phylum Mollusca; class Polyplacophora; order Lepidopleurida; family Hanleyidae; genus Hanleya; species Hanleya hanleyi. The sequence continues at coordinate 24,279 of JAVTVY010022823.1, read as the reverse complement.
ATAATGATGAGATTTCTAGAACAAAATCATTCTACTCAAAACTATTCTGAAGTGGACCACTATTCAATGTGTATACATAACCAACGCAGACGCTAGTAATTTAGAGGGAGAAATGCCATCCAAAGACACTAGAAATGCATGGTTTTCAGGCAGCAAGCTAGTGAAGCTTGGAGAGAATAAAAGTGTTGTTTTTTGTCTATCCAGCTCCAGGGAATTATAATATGCCAACACAAACTACATAAACCAAGAAGAATTACTGCCAAATTAGAGACAGTTTATAAACTGTATAAAGGTTGAAACGCGTGCTGAAATCGAAAGAGCAGTGCTAAGCTTCTCTAACCCCCGGAAGGGGAATATACAAGAGAAAACATCCGGGTAATTGGGACCTGATATTTGGAAGTATGGAAAAAGAAATTTTAGAACTTCTACTATTAATCGACTTTGAAAATGCATTCAACTAAATATCATGAATATTATAGGATATGTAAACGATGCTTTCAATTCTGGGACAAATATAGAACAGGGGATCTAAACCGTTTATAAAAAGTATTCAAACTTGCGCTATACAATTGACCACCTCTCCGAGTCTGTCTACGCAGGACTGGGATGTAACTATAGACAAGGATACAATGAATCACAATATCTCTTCCTAAATGGAGCGGAAGTATTGTTGGTCAGCGTACAGAGAACGCCCCGGCAACTGGTAATAATATATCTTAAAACTAGCATGGGGCTACCGATAATCAATTATTCGTTCTCAGGGAACAGATGTCATAATAACCCCATACAATCATGTGCTACTCCGTCTTAAACTGGGTAAAATATTTACACGATTCAGATGAAAATGCTTGGGTTTTCTTTATCATTAGGGAGTTAAAACTTGCAAAGCTACACAATGCTTGCAGGGAATTTCTGTAACAGCTCTGTACCGTTGAGTATTTCCGAAAGAGATTTATTTGTAGCGGTGTGTGTCAGAGAATCTGTTGGATTTCTGGTGTACTATTACGGATTTTTAATAACAATCACCTTCGTCAACTTGATCGGCAACAGTTTAGTGATTTCTACCATCATGCGACATCCAGGCTTACAACATCCGTGTGATTATTGCATCGTCAGTCTGGCAGTGTCCGACCTATTATCCGGACTTTTCTACACACTATACAATCTGTCTCACCAGTCGAGCTTCGTTATCAGAGAACCTCTCGGTAAGTATCCCGCACTAGTTTAACCGATTGTCATGTACTCATTCTATCTCAAATATCTTCGGATTATCAGGATCGAGTCACACTGAAAGATATCGAGGTATACGAGTGTGTATCTTGAATTATGTAAATCCGCTAAGCGTGTTTTTCCTGTGTACTAAAAGCGCTAACCGAAGTTCCACGTTGCATGGTAACATATCGTAATTAGGTTGCCTTCTTAACGGTACCTTCAAGATCGGTTCATACTCACTAACAAAAACACTAACACATCGAATTTTCATAATCACATGGAGTGAAACAGTTTTCGCTGTTGAAGTAACGAAAAAAACAACAACACAATTCTACAAGAATACCATTATTTTCCACCCTTTTTGTGTACCACAATGTATATATATAATAACCTACGTCGCATCGTGTAATCATGCTTCGAGTCATAGCTGTATACTGGCCAAGCCACGAAGCTTGTCATCCACTGCTTTCTCAAGGTATGAATATCATAAATAATGTATCAGTTAAACTGGAGAAATGACTGAGCGGTCACCGAGGTGCAGCACGGACGTTCGACATCTGCTTCTTCACCAGCAACTTGTCACAATTGTTTTGACGGAACGGATGTCCGCTTTCGTCAAATACCAATATTTTGTTGGCTATCGCTTTGCGCCTCAAGTGCGTTTCAGCAACATCGAAACTCGATCAATCAGTCAATCAGTTTATTTCGCAGACAGTACCCGATTACTAAATGGAAAATGGCGGAGTAGTTCTTCTTAAGCTCGGTTCAGACTCACTAGCGGTTACATGTTGTTGTTGTGCTTGTTAATAACCATATATTTCGAGAAAAATACAGTTATTTTTCTTATAACACAATGTATCAAGTAATTCCGGTTCATTTTGACTAAATGTGGGTCGGCCTAAGCTGTCACGCAGATGCGGGACGGACAGCTGTGCTTTCAAGTGAAAGTACTTCGCCTGTAATTCAGAAGCCTTCTACAAATATTTATTGTAAATTGCATACTTATGAACTTCATATGAGCAACTAATCTCTTTTGTTCTCTCTGGCAGGTGACTGGACAGTCTGTAGAATACCATTGGTGACGGTGTCGGGATTCCAGTTTTGTTCCGCTTACCGCTTGGTTGCTATTACGACCAGTCGGTAGTGGTAGCTAACCCATCGGACCCGTCCAGCGCCTGACCTCTCATCTTCTTGTTATCTCTTTGGCCACCTTGCGGATTGTTCCGTTTTCTTTCTCGGCCGGACTTTATTTGATATCCACGCCACCAAGTAATCCTAAATGTAGTCAAGAACATTGGCAATATATTCAATACAATACAGGTTACGATCACGATTTGCTTCGGGTCATGCGCGGATGCAATTTTAACATGCAAGTGTTGATACATGAAACCCTCGGTAGGTCTGGCAATTCCCACTAGTCCCGTCTTGGATACAACGTTCAACACCGTCGCATAGTGATTTTCTAATGTCCTTATGTACAAAACACACCTCATGTTTGGTTTATTGAAGAAGATGTTTACCATATGCAGATTGCTTCCCGCTAAATATAGAATGTGTTCTTAAGGGCTGTATTAGATGTATTTACGCTGACTTGAGCAATGCAATATATGAATCACTGGTGCTCAGATTGTAATTACACCCAGTATCACTCACACTTCCAGGTCGCTCCTCTGTTGCCCTAATTGCCCTCATCAAGGTTATTATCTTCTACACTTCCAGATCGCGACGCTGTTGTCCTAATTGGCACGAATTTTAGAATAGGCCAACAAAGGTACGTTATGGCAACAACATTTACAGTTGTATTCCCGCGCCAAATTCACGTTTTCCCCTGTCGTTTGAATTCCGTCCTACAACAACGACTCGACATCCTGCTAATTTGTCTATTTGTCAGAACTAGAAGTTCCTCTCGTATCCTGATACGGTCACCATGATGACTGTGCTATTTTTAACATAGCTGTTGTGCCCTGTAGATGTAACTACAAAGACGTCGTTGACAATCGAATGACTCATATTCCATGATCTTACCTGATGTAATGACTAATTGGAATACAATTTTGGGTTGCAGAGTACTATATCTGAATTCTTCTCTCTGTCGTTTGCAACCTTTAACCATCTAGGTCATCTATACGCGGTAAGACTGACCTGGGATCGTACGTATTTATTTTCAACCTACTTTCGGGACTATAAGAGGGAATTCCCCGGAATTTACACCACGTGATGTTGTCAGCTGAACTCTACCGACGTAACCCCCACGTAACCCGCCATTTTTGAGTCATGTGTTGTCCTGCTTGTTCAAAATTACAGATCTGCAATACCTCTTGGATGATACGAAAGTTGTTCATATCTGTATCTTTTCTAAGTTCAGACAATATATGATTCAGAAGTAGTATGAAAAGCCTGTAATTTATCAGATTTCTCGAGTCTGTTCTCCGCCGGATGAAGATCGAACAGTATACGGTAAAGTATCGGATATCGCTCCACAGTAATGGCGACACACGATTCCCATCCATATTATGGATGGCGAAGTGTACGCAAATGTGTCGTTTGCCGACCGCTATTCCTTGAACTCATTTAAATTTGCAGCGCGATTTGTTTACGTTGTTGCAGGAAGACTTGAGATCACGTCGTACCGAACATTTCATTTTTCCTGCAAACATTCTGAAACTATTTATGGGATGAATAGAATCTACACCTCGTTAGTCTATAATATCCGATTTCTACACATCGTTAGTCTATAATGTCCAATTTCTACACATCGTTAGTCTATAATATCCAATTTCTACACATCGTTAATCTATAATATCCAATTTCTACACATCGTTAGTCTATAATATCCAATTTCTACACATCTTTAGTCTATAATATCCAATTTCTATACATCGTTCGTTAGTCTATAATATCCAATTTCACACAACGTTAGTCTATAATATCCAATTTCTACACATCGTTAGTCTATAATATCCAATTTATTTAATTCGAGTAGTAATTTTCATTTGCTTCTCGCCAAAGGCTGGGATTAAATGATGAAAATTTCTACTCTCGGCGGAGATCCTCTATGTAGGGCCTACCAGTTGGCGACCTCTCATTTGTTGCCCTAATTTCACCCCAGATAGTATCATCTATCAATTCGTATTAATTCATCTATTAATTCGTTGCCTGATTTTCGCCTCATTTCAACATAATTAATTTCTTTCCGCCTTTCGTTACCAGTGCGTTTCTGTTCTCTTACAGGCGCCAGATCCCACATTGAAAATTCAGTCATCCTCCTCAAAAAAATTTCCGCGTAAATAATCGAAATTCCTTTTTCTCACGACAGTTGGCATCTATTCCATATATGCATGAAATGAATATTTAACGAAACACAAGATACTTTCCTGTAAGAGTGTAGCGGTCAACAGTTATGAATGGCGACATTCAGCAGGACATCATGATGTTCTTTATATATAATCCTTGTCACTGACCAGTATCCTTTATCAGAATGAATTTTTCAGTCGTTTTCTAAGGTATGATATATCTCGGTCACGCTTTGATCATGTTCTTCATTTGAACGCCATGGAGATGTAAAACACATGATGTTCAAACGACCCCTAATTAGAATTACGCGAAACATACCACCAGAGATCTGGTACGCTACCGTCGTATTTTGCCGTCGGTGACAATATAGCCGTATAGTTATACAGACATATATAGTTGAGAGTTATGATCATTTAGCGCTGTATAAGCTCAGTCATCTATTATCTAGCAGTTATGGTGCAATCCACACTATCATATGTGCGGGTGGTAAACAGGCATGGGATTTGCTCTTCGGCCATAAATAGTAAAATCTTAAACAAAACGCTTTATAAGTATATATATTTTCTGACTGGACGTACTCGTCCCATTAATTCAAGTAAGCTACGGAAATTGAAATGGGAAGATGTGCAAACCTTCTTATACCTCAATCAACTTTTTTGGAAGCTCCCTTAAATGTGTGAAAATGTTTTAAATTCGGCCCCCTTTCAGAGAAAACGTACGATACTTATTAAATTTTCAACGTGAATACGTATTTTAAAATCATGATGAAAACAGGAGGCCGGCCTACTAGTTTTTCTTAAAAAAATATGTCGCCATATATGGAGTCTTCATATTTGCACAGCCAAGAGGTGTGCATTTTGGCCTGCCCAATATTCACCTCCGGCCACGGTTAACTCTTTAGCCATCAGCCGTCAATTATATGCCCGTTTGAAGGAATGGTGACGTTCAACAGGATGGTACTATGGATATTATTTAGTAAACAGGGAAAAAGCGATCGATCGTCTCTATAAAATTAGCGCCACCGTGGCTAGTGGGGACTGCATCCTTTGGCACACACGTCATGCTATGTCGTATACAACCTCCAAACAGGGAACACCATAACTCCCATTATGGCATCAGACCACTAATATTTATGTTACTTGTTATATATTAGCATAAAAAATCGCCAAAAATCCAGAAGATTCTCGATCCATAAATCCACTTGGCATTACAATGTTTACCTTGTGGGACATTAACTTTTAGTCTTGACAGAAGTTGACCATGAAATTTCAAATTCCCGCCATTGACAGCTGACCGTTGTCATTGAATGTCATTCAATCTGTTAACAGGGAGTTTTCTCATCCCTCAATGATCATGTCTCCATCCGCCTTGCTTTCCTCAAAGTGGCACAAATCATCACCAGGAAGTACAGTTCTAAACCTCGTCTGTAATTTGAAATATCATATGTATCAGAAATGCTGAAAAATCACAGCTCAAAACATCCACAATGATCTGCACTCAAATTTCTAAACAATGTAGTTCGAGGGCTCCGACCCGGTAGTGGTTAAGTTTCGACATGGTAGAACGGGAGAAAACCCTGTTTGGAAGTTGATATGTATATGTACACGTACATGCATACAATGGCAAAGATGGACATTTCACTAGATCATAATACAACACGCGACAAACCCATACACGATACAGAGTAAAAAAATAAATTATATCATAGTCTGTTCGATGTGTTTATCACCCACATCCAAATCTGTGAAATGGATGAGAAATGAAAACCTTGATTAATCCATCATAGAAAGACAGCTTCGAACAAAAATCTTATTTTTGCTTCAGTAAGATAATTTAACTTGCTTGAAATCTAAAGTAAAACATTTTTGGAGTGGAGTAAGGACATTAAACGTATTGTTCAAGGAAAACTGAACACTTGGATAAGAAAATATTTCTCAAAGCTGTTAACTTGGATAACAAAAAAACTGTCAAAGAAAACATATACAATCTTCAAGATAAATTATGTTACATTGTAAATTCAACAAAGAGATCCTAGCAGCATTTACTTAATTAAGGAAAAACATGTTAAAAAATATTTAATCAAATTAAATGATAGCATATTTTAATGATGGGGAAATTTTATTCAAATGATGCATGTAGTGAATAGTCTTCACAAGTTAGAGAGAGAGAGAATTAAGGTTTAACGTCGCATTCAGCAATATTTCAGCTATACAGCGATGATCAAACAAAATTATAAGGATTCAATTCAACAACTCAGTAAACCATTCACAAGTTAGATGCAAAAATATATGCATGTAGAAGACGTATCCCAATAATTTCAGCCATGCCGCAATTCCCAACAGGATCAATAAAACAACGCATAATTACAACCTCATCTTGACAAGTATTTCTTTCCAATTATAACAGTAATACTAGAATATTTGCACAACAATTCTCGCCCATGTCGAAGTGACAAGAGACCGATATAATTAAAACTTTGCAAAACGGCCAAACGCATGTTGTCCACTATTGTCCACTAACCGACGAAGCTGGTTTTTCACGTTATGATCACAGGATGCTCTATTATCTTTCTATTCACATATCGAAATCTCTTATTTGTCTGATGAACATGTCTTCGGTTTCTTCGGTAGACTTTTCCACGTTCAGTTCGAACTTGATACGAACGATTATCAACTTGCTCCTCAACAGGTGAGCGTACCCTAACATTTTCCCTCATTTCAAGTTTGATTGTTTTTTCGATCTCTGATAGAGGTAATATGACTGTCGAACTTTTCTTTCATTCATCTTACTCTTAACACCGCTTTTCGATATTGGTACAAGTCCTCTTGTGCGTCTGTCGAAAAGACGTTGGACAGGCGAGTAAACAACTCCTTTTGTTGGCTTGTTCCGAAGCTCGAGTAGCGCTAGGTGCGGATCTGTCTTAGCAGTTATCGTTCGATTTAACCGTGTTTTCTGCTATAACGTTAGATTGTGTTAATCTGGGTGAGCTCGTTACAATTTCGCAGTCATAGTTCCGTGCGAATGCTTGGTATCAATAGGAGTCCGATTGTCCGATATCACTTCCTTTGGTATACCTTGTCTGGAAAATAGGTTTTTAGTTTATAGATGACATATGTGACATTCACACTTCAATACGTTCCACATCGAAGCAGTCCGAGAAATAATCTATACACACACGATGTATTGTTTTCTACGGAATTGGAAGAAATCACAGGCCACGGTCTCCCATGAATCCTCTGGAATCTCATGGGATGTCATCGGTTCATGCGGTTGTTCTTGAACTACTTCACGTTCGCGACGGAAAATGCTTCTTATACCCATGTGACTTGCATGTAACGTGGTCAGGATGTGGTTGCGCATACTACCTGGAATCACCAATCACCATGATGGTTTGGATTTTAGGCGGATCGAGTTTCAACCCACCCTCGGTAACCTGAGGACATAGATAAGGAACTGACTTGCATTTGTAGTTGAACTTGTCTTGAACTTGTTCCGATGAATATCCGATTCCCCACAACGTTGTACGAATTGGGGATCTTCTGGTCATGTTCGCATTCTGCCTCCTGGTCAGTTTCATCTTCTCCAAATATCATAATGTCGTCTGCGACGCCTATAATCCCGGATAGGCCTTCCAGCGTCTCGTTCATTGGTTCGTCTTTGAAACTCTTCCAGAGACCGGCGAAATACTGGAAGGCATTTTATTTCACTTGAACCGGTCGCACGGGCTGAAAAATGTAGTTATCATACTACTTTCGTTGTCCAACTGCACATGCAAAAAAAATATTCTTTTCATCTGATTCATATACGTACATGTATGATAATACCTCAATATACACAAGCGATATCATAGCTACTAACTGTTAGCGTCTTGATCGTAACTTTATGATGATTCTCTTAATGGACGGATTGATTGCACAAATGTTAGAGTAAATAAAAACCGAAACAACAAACCATTTGAAGGAACTGCCAACAACCGTTCTAGGTTTACTTCACGACAATAGACTACAACACTGATCCATGGGAGACAACTCTGACTATTATAACACTTACTGTTACCATATTGATTTCCGTTCTCAATGGAAATAAAGTCTTTACACACTGTATGTGATATAGGAATGCTCCACACCCCCGGAGCATATTCACAGCATTGATAATCCTCGTCCTGATAATTTTGGAAAAACCCGACTCCATATTCATATATACGCAATGTAACTATGGAGATTTGATCACCAGGTGAACCCAGGTAAACGTGGAATTGCAATAATTTGCTCAGTGTATTGATTTCTCACCATCATTGCTCAATTGCCGTATTGCTGAGCCCATACATTAGTATGTCTGTGTATATTTGTTGACACAAAGATTGATATTTTCCGATGTCAATTCCGAAGACGCACACTAATTAATGAGTGATTGATACAGGTCCGTTATCGGGTAGTCAACATTTACTCGTTATAGCAGAATATTAATCATAGTGACAAAGGACTAAATGTCACTTATGGATGTCCGCTGGTGGTAAATCAAAGTAATTAACTTTCTGAATATTGTGTGTTGTTGCAGTCATAAATGTGTAATATGAGAAAAAAACATTATTTAGCTGTAGACACTGTTAAATGGACTGACCAATGCTCCATTTTGTAATCTAGAAAACATGGGAGAGAGCCCTGGTTTTGAAAAGTA